>WNWK01051047.1:0-12620 GCA_009830355.1 Cherax destructor
TGTCTCCTTTAAAAATTGAACTACATTTGCTGTCTTCCATACCTCAGGTAGTTGCCCTGTTTCGATAGAGTGTTGAAAGATCATTGTTGGGGTACACATAGCTCATCTGCTCCTCTCTCAGGACCCATGGAGAGATGTTATCCGGCCCCATCGCCTTTGAGGTATCTAGCTCGCTTAGTAGCCTCTTCACTTCCTCCTCAGTTGTGTGTATTGTGTCCAGTACCTGATGGTGTACCCTACCTCTCCTCTTTCTGGAGGCCCTTCTATCTCCTCTGTGAAAACCTCTTTGAATCTCATGTTGAGCTCCTCACACACTTCCCGGTCATTTCTTGTGACCTCCCCTCCCTTCCTCAGCCTGATCACCTTGTGTGTGTGTGTGTGTGTGTGTGTGTGTGTGTGTGTGTGTGTGTGTGTGTGTGTGTGTGTGTGTGTGTGTGTGTGGTGGTGTGCGTGTCGTGTGCGTGTGTGCTGTGCGCGTGCGTGCGTGCGCACGCGCGTCTCAGTCTTTGAAAAAAAGGGAAGGGTCACTTTAACACACTAGACCACGCTACTCTTTTATAGAAATATTTCACACCCTATTCCACATTAATATATACAAATATTTAATACTATAATACTTACTGGTGTACACGTGTTAGTGTGTGCGTGTTTACTAGCTTGTCGTTCTTAGAGAAAAAAGGGGGGGGGGTCGCTAGGCTACACAACTCTTCTGAAGAGTTTTAGATCACTTACTAAATATTGTCAGGGTTACTCCTATCTATCTGCTGGCACTAAAAGTTAGGGAGAGAGTGATGGTATAGCATACAACCAGCAGGGCGAGACACTGAGACTTTAAACACCAACCAAAATTGCTGCCACACACAGGCAAGTGACGTCGTCTGCACAACAATGGCGGCTCCTGGTGGTGGCTTCTGTGATCTTCACTTTGTAACTCCCTCCGTAGATTTTATCATGCATAAAAAACTTGGTATTCACGCTTTTTCCTTTAGTATTATGGTCGTAAATCTGGTGATACTAACTGTAGTCACAACAACTGCTGGGGATTGAATAATTTTTCTTTCTTTCATTATTTACTGTATCACTCGTTTATGACTATCACTACATTGCTACTATAACCAACCAGATATTTGCATTTATTTTTATTTAAGGTCGCAACCTTGACCCATTAAATATGATTGTTTTGATTATTTGTGTAAACACTGACCAGCTGATTGCTACCCTCCCTCACACACCTTCCTGTAAAATCACCCGCATTCAAATTTAAATTGTAAAATTCTTGATCTTATCACATTATTCACAAACTAGAAAGCTGTTACACTCTTGTAGGTATGTTCACTGATTCACTCACGTACTATGACCGCTAATAATAACATAGGACAGCTGCTAGAACGCTAAATCCCGGGAGCACTATTAACGATACTGCTTCACGTGTACTCACCTAGTTATGGTTGCAGGGGTCGAGTCATACTCCAGGTAATAGTGTGTGTGTACGTACGTGTGCTTACGTACAGATCAACAACTATCCCAGATACATCAACAACTATCCCAGATACATCAACAACTATCCCAGATACATCAACAACTATCCCAGATACATCAACAACTATCCCAGATACATCAACAACTATCCCAGATACATCAACAACTATCCCAGATACATCAACAACTATCCCAGATACATCAACAATTATCCCAGATACATCAACGGCTATCCCAGATACATCAACAGCTATCCCAGTAATGCATAGCACATGATACATTAAATCCTACGCACTGATGTAATAATAATAATAATAATTATAATTTAATAATTATTATTATTCATTCTAGCAGGGTACTGTTGCTACAGTACGTTCTAAACATTAATGTTCTCGCTCCCTGGATTCGCTAGAGAAACATTCCTCAAATATTTCACATTCGCGTAACGAACTTCCTCGTTCCCACCACTTCAAAAGAGGAACTTTTTCTCAGCTAAGGAAAGTTCTCATCTTTCTCGGTTTAATTACTGGCCGCTGCGACCTCTCAGTTGCACCTGCGTCAGAAACCCATCAGACATATGAATGACGCTATATAGCGAAAATGAGACATATGAATGACGCTATATAGCGAAAATGAGACATGAATGACGCTATATAGCGAAAATGAGACATATGAATGACGCTATATAGCTAAAATGAGACATATGAATGACAGTATATAGCGAAAATGAGACATGAATGACGCTATATAGCGAAAATGAGACATATGAATGACGCTATATAGCTAAAATGAGACATATGAATGACGGTATATAACGAAAATGAGACATGTGAATGACGGTATATAACGAAAATGAGACATGTGAATGACGGTATATGACGAAAATTAGACATATGAATGACGGTATATAGCAAAAATGAGACATATGAATGACGCTATATAGCAAAAATGAGACATATGAATGACGCTATATAGCAAAAATGAGACATATGAATGACGGTATATAGCTAAAATGAGACATGAATGACGGTATATAACGAAAATGAGACATATGAATGACGGTATATAGCGAAAATGAAACATATGAATGACGGTATATAGCAAAAATGAGACATATGAATAACGGTATATAGCAAAAATGAGACATATGAATAACGGTATATAGCAAAAATGAGACATATGAATAACGCTATATATCGAAAATGAGACATATGAATGACGGTATATAACGAAAATTAGACATATGAATGACGGTATATAGCAAAAATGAGACATATGAATGACGGTATATAGCAAAAATGAGACATATGAATGACGGTATATAGCAAAAATGAGACATATGAATGACGCTATATAGCGAAAATGACATGAATGACGGTATATAACGAAAATGAGACATATGAATGACGGTATTTAACGAAAATTAGACATATGAATGACGGTATATAGCAAAAATGAGACATATGAATGACGCTATATAGCGAAAATGAGACATGAATGACGGTATATAGCAAAAATGAGACATATGAATGACGCTATATAGCAAAAATGAGACATGAATGACTGTATATAACGAAAATGAGACATATGAATAATTTATATATATATATATATATATATATATATATATATTACTGCGAGAATGAGACATGTCACACATTCCTCAAAAATAATTCCAAACTTACAACTTCGTTTAAAACAAAAATGTGTTAAACGCGCGTTGTGTTTGGTAACTCATTCCTGGAGACACACTAACGGGAGCCTCGCCAACAGATCATGGACGGCAACGCACAAACGGAGGTGTCCAACAGGAAGAACTTGGGGATGTTCTGCGGGGAGATAGAACAGACGAGGACGTTCATCTCAGAGACGTCGTTCGTCAAGATCATCTTCAACGTCAACAACTTCACGGAGGAGACCTACTTCAGTTTTGATTCTCGTGTCGAGCAACAGAAAGAGGTAACGGGGAATAAACGGGGAGGATGCAGAAGGGAAGAGGAGAGGGAGAAAACGAGAATGGGAGGAAGTCGAGGGAAGGAAGGCACTGAGGCAACAGGGAGACATTGGGGAAATAAAGCAACAGTAAACAGAGTAATGGAGACAAAGCAACGGGGAAATAGAGACATTAGGAGAGAGAGACAGAAAGAGAATAGATAGAGAGAGACCCTCAACGGAGGTGCTTTGATATGGGTGATGGGCTCTTGATCCAAGGAACTTGACATCCTCCCATTCCTTGGATCAAACCTGAATGCCTTTCATTCCTCCACACGACACCTATTGGGTCGGTGTTAATACACACATACACATACATATATACATCTCATTGTGCATACAAATTGTGTCACACTGCTTAAATATAAACTATTGAATTTGTATCCTTGAAATTTCATGTAATAATATTGTCAGAAATATTAATTTCACTATTCACAAAGAAGCGATAAACTTGGCGCGTTAAATACCTTAAACTTGTATTAATGAAGGAACTTCGTATGTTGCAGGTGTATGGTCGCTTTGGTCCCAACCCTGTTTTGTACCCGTACCGCCGCGGGGAGGTGGTCCCAGGGACCTACTGCGAGAGGGTCTTCACAGACTGCAAGTTGCAATCTTGCTTCGTGCAGTCTCCAGGCTACCCGAGTGTGTACCCTCGTAACCTGCACTGCAAGTACTACCTCAACACCCGCATGCCCTTCATTAAGCTCTACATTGAGAACGAAGAATTCAATGTGGATGGTCAGCGCTGCGAGAACCCCATGATGTGCCCCATGCGACCACTCAGCACTAACTGCCCGTTCGACTTCATCAGAGTGTACGACGGAAAGAATGAGGACGCGGCTCTAATTGGCACCTTCTGCGGGATGGGCCGCTTCCCTCACTCCATCATTGGCTCTGGTCAGGACGTGATGGTTGAGTTCGTCTCTTCTCCTGCTGGTCCCTTCCTCAACACGGGATTCCACTTCAACGTGGGTAACTGGCCGGGCCATGTAGAGTCTAGTGGGTCGAGGAATGGAACATGTGACTGGGTGTTCTCCAGCGATACTGTTGAGCGTGGGCAGGAGTCCATCTTTCTATCTCTGGCTCACTGGTATCCCCCAGGGACTTCCTGTTCCTACTTAATTCGCGGACGTGCCGACGAAGTGGTCAGGATGTACTTTCCTTCCTTCCGAGTACGTCCCATTGAGGCTCCCATACGTCCTTATGATGGAGACTGCGGGGAGACACTCATCATATACGACTCTGATCGTGAAGATGACGCTCGTATTATGAAGATGTTTTGCGATACATTTTCTCGGCCACTGGAGAAGCATGACTTCATATCATCAGGAAGTGCAATGTTCGTGAAGTTCGAGAGCCGTACAGGAAGTTACGACGGGTCTTCGCTGTACTACTGGGCTCAGTATGACTTCTTCAATAACACACACTATGGCAAGCCTGTGGAAGACACACTCTGTGATGAACTCTTCGAGTCTTTCGTGAGACCCGAGGGAAAGTTTGGATCGCCCCTCAACACACTGCTCTACAAGACTGACGAAGACGTCCTCTGTCGGTATCACTTCAAAGCTCCACGCTATCAGTACCGCCGTATACTTCTTACTATTAATTCCACAAACTTTAAACATAACGATGACGACTGTATGGATTGCCTGAACGACAAAGTTGACAAACTGAAGATCATCGATCCATTCCGAAATGGCACCAATGTTTGCATCTGCGACAACTGGCTCGCAGGAAACCGTCTTCCCCCAAGTATTGTCTCTAATGGGCCGTCTCTGACGCTGGAGATGCACGTGGATCACCGTCATGCCATGCAGAACTACTTCAAGTCAACCACGCCAATTTTTGAGGGTACATACAAGTTCATCCACAGTCCTATCTGTGGCCCCACAGTCATTCCAGCCTCTACTGAGGGTAATATAATCTATCCAAAATATGAACCATACGTGTATGGTGGCTATGGAGAGGATGTTCACTGTATATGGGAGCTGAGGGTGAAACAGGACCGAGATGTGTGGCTCTATGTCGACCAGCTTGACTTCTCTTTAAATGATTGTTCGCTGGAAGTTATTGAAGTGTTTTTACCTGGAAGGGACCGGCCTGAGTTTACCATCTGTGAGAAGGGAGATACAGTCGACGAATCTAAGGCCAATATTCTTAAAGCTCGCGACCTTACAGAGGGCGCCATAATAATTCATTTTAAATCCTCAGCGCCAGGTCACTCCAACTTCAAGTTGACCTGGACGGAGTTATTCGAGATTCCCAAGAACAGTGATGGCACCGTCATGACCTCCAAACTGATGGCACCTGGCGAGTGCGAGTTCGTGTGTCCCGGTCAAGCTGCTTGTATCCACGATGACCTAGTATGTAATGGCGTCCGCAACTGTCCAGGAAACAGCTCTGGGGCCGCTCAACATGACGAAGCCCCAGAGATCTGCTTCTCTCGTACAGGTTCTAAGTTCAACTACGTGGCACTAGGGCTAGGTGCCGCGGGTGGCACTGTAGTAGCCGTGGCTGTCATCATTCTCGTCTGCCGCAACTGTCGCAAGCGGCCTGACGATAACACCTTCTAAGTGAACTATGCAAAGCTTAGAATCTACAACACAACTGCCAGAGACAATCTGGGAGACAATGAGATCCCAGACACACGAGTACTGAACGTGTGCACGAGAGAACATGAAGTCCACGGGAAACACAGACTGCACAAGTTCACAAATCTTGTAGTTAAACCCCAAATACATTGTGTGGCGAGTGTCAAGCTGGGAGCGTGTAGTGAAACACTGACACAGTGTGGATCACTTTTCTTCCATAATGAGTAACACAGAAGAATGAGGCCTTTGACGCCTCCTCAGTGACTAGCTGAACACAGTACAGTTATTAATGTTAATCTTTGAGTAGACACTACATGACCAAGTGTGCGTTAATCTTACGTCTCCGACTAATGGGTCAGACTCCGTGTAAAATGTACATAAACTGAATTAGTATTCATTACCAGGAGGTTTCAAATATATGTATTTTCTTTTATGCTACTTGATCTCATTTAAAAATGAACAAAAATCAAATTTTGATTCAGTACAAACATGCGCACTAAGCAGCAGCAGCAGCAGCAGCAGCAGCAGCAGCAGCAGCAGCAACAGCATCACAGTAACTTTCATCTTAACATCTCCAGTGTTTAATAAACAATAATTTCTTCTTCACATCTCCAGTGTTTAATAAACAATAATTTCTGTAATGTTTGTTTCGTCTTAGAGAAATTAGCATAAATTTTATATTAAACTGTTAATGAGTATGTTTGTACTTCACGTAAAATTATCTAGCGAGGCGCGCTAAACCCATAGGGTTATTCAGTGCCAGGGGAATGGGGGACAATGACACACATTCAAGGAATTGAATGACATCTCCAGTTTTCTGGATCAAGAGCACTGAGGAGCTCTCTTGAGGGACACACTTAACAAGATTTGAACCTAAAACAATATTTTTGTATTTGTTTTGTAGGTTACAGCTTTACAGAAGGAAGATATACGTTCAGTATTATAATAATCAAGGTAAGCGCTAAACTCGACAGAGTTGCGCGGCGTTCTATGTTCAGTAGTCAGTCTGAAGTCTTCCTGACCCTGCAGCTGCGTACTACATCCTCCAAATGTGTCAAAGTGGCTACCAGCAGAGGAATCCTCTTGTTCTATCAGACTAAGGTTACAACCATCCTACTTTACCTCATGTTCGAAATACTTATAGATCTGATTGATCAGAGTCGTGATCATTTTAAAAGAGGAGTAACACCATTGTTTGACTTCCTAACCACAGATAATATGGTCAGTTCTTACATCACCTCCCTCAAAGTCCTCCAATTTCACAAAGTTATCAATGCGGCAGCAACCAATACTTAAAATTTGTATAAAACAATTGGGCAACAGTTGTACTGTACATACTGAAACATATATACATTATTATATACCTGGAGTATACCTGGAGGGGGTTTCAGGGATCAACGCCCCCGCGGCCGCGTCTTTGACCAGGCCTAATGTTAATTTAATATTAACCATTTGAGACATGTTTTAACATCGTTGCCACGTAATTTAGTCACTTGTGAGGTGGTGTCGCCTGCACCAGGTGAAGTCACCTTCCCTCGCCTGCACCAGGTGAAGTCACCTTCCCTCGCCTGCACCAGGTGAAGTCACCTTCCCTCGCCTGCACCAGGTGAAGTCACCTTCCCTCGCCTGCACCAGGTGAAGTCACCTTCCCTCGCCTGCACCAGGTGAAGTCACCTTCCCTCGCCTGCACCAGGTGAAGTCACCTTCCCTCGCCTGCACCAGGTGAAGTCACCTTCCCTCGCCTGCACCAGGTGAAGTCGCCTTCCCTCACGTTGAGACAAAAATAAAATAATCCCATCAAAGTCTTTTAAACCAAAACAAAAATGCACTGCCAGGCCCATTTTCATCTTCAATAGTTATCTGCCTTCTCAGAAATTAAACAAAACAGGAGACAAGAGAACTCACAATGCCAGGGAGCGTCACGAGTACTGATGCAGGGGCGTCAAGGGTACTAACTGATGCAGGGGCGTCAAGGGTACTAACTGATGCAGGGGCGTCAAGGGTACTAACTGATGCAGGGGCGTCAAGGGTACTAACTGATGCAGGGGCGTCAAGGGTACTAACTGATGCAGGGGCGTCAAGGGTACTAACTGATGCAGGGGCGTCAAGGGTACTAACTGATGCAGGGGCGTCAAGGGTACTAACTGATGCAGGGGCGTCAAGGGTACTAACTGATGCAGGGGCGTCAAGGGTACTAACTGATGCAGGGGCGTCAAGGGTACTAACTGATGCAGGGGCGTCAAGGGTACTAACTGATGCAGGGGCGTCAAGGGTACTAACTGATGCAGGGGCGTCAAGGGTACTAACTGATGCAGGGGCGTCAAGGGTACTAACTGATGCAGGGGCGTCAAGGGTACTAACTGATGCAGGGGCGTCAAGGGTACTAACTGATGCAGGGGCGTCAAGGGTACTAACTGATGCAGGGGCGTCAAGGGTACTAACTGATGCAGGGGCGTCAAGGGTACTAACTGATGCAGGGGCGTCAAGGGTACTAACTGATGCAGGGGCGTCAAGGGTACTGATGGAGGACTGAAGCTCACTGCTCTAGCTAACGTCTTTTGTATATAGATAATATTTATACAAGTTTAGCGACCATTGGTGTAATTTTCCACACACTACTCACGTCAGGAACCTTCGTAGAACCTTCGTCAGGTACTCAGTTTCAGCAGCTTAAAACAAACTTTTTTTTTTTTAGGTATGCGCTCAAAATGCCATTCTTGTTTTTCGGTAGTGAATGTAGAGGAGCCGTGAATAATGGAGATATATCGTGAATAATGTAGACATGCCCCTTAATAATGTAGATATGCCCCTTAATAATGTAGATATGCCCCTTAATAATGTAGATATACACTAACTCCTTTCTTTTATACATCTTATGAGCAATAAGAGCAAGTTGCAAACGGGAGATATATGTTGAGAGAGAACATGCAGTTTATGGCATTTTATTGAGAGGAAAGTTTCGCCCACCAGGAGAACTGGTCAAGTCCTTGGTGGGCAAAAAGTCTTTAATAGCATTACGTAAACAGTATTTTATGTCGTTAAACTACTTGCAGGTATACTGAATTATTGATATACACGAATGAAGTTTACCAGGTCAGAACCTGGATATGACCTTGCTAGAACCTGCTCATGACCTGATCAGAACCTGTACTAAACCATTTCTTTCTAATACTACTTCCTCTTCCAATCAATCCTTAACTACTATTGTCCTCCATGGCAGGATACTTCACTAGGTTCAGTACGAGTCTAAAATGAGTCCTCAGCTACGATTTCTGTACAATGATCATTGTATTCACCGGTATAATGTCAGGAACATGGCGTTGCAGCCTCTCCCCCACCACCACCAGCGTTAACAATGTCATTAATACAACACTGAATGGAAGAAACCTGGGTTTGATTCAAGGCACTGGTACTCCTTTCAAGCTGTAAACTAACAATTTAGAAAGTACACTGACAATTTAAAATGTACACTGACAATTTAAAATATACACTGACAATTTAAAAACTAATGTGTATTGGATATTATTATTAATCTCTTATAGAGCATTAGTTTTTTTTTAGTAAAATTTTAAAAAGCATTTGAAAAATTAGACAGCACGTATACCATGATTTTTTTCCCCGCGCAATATTCAATTGTTTTTTTTCAGTCGCAGTTACAAAAATTCGCTCTATACAGAAGGCCTTGCGAGAGGACTGGCTGAAAACCCGGAGCTAGAGCCGTGATGTAGAAGATATATTGTAAATATTTGTATCCCAGCATTTTCTTAATACTAGTAGACTTGTTAAAGTAGGTGGTGGGGTAGGCTGGTAGGCTGGTGTTGAGTAGGCTGGTGGCTGGTAGGCTGGTGTTGAGTAGGCTGGTGACCTATACCTGTACACTGTGTCAAACTATGATAAATTTTAGAAATTATATTATAGTTTCGTAAATTTGTTTTTATTACCCTCAGGTGGAAGATATTTATATATATATATTTATATATATATATATTTATATATATATATTTATATATATATATTTATATATATATATTTATATATATATATTTTATATATATTTATATATATATATTTATATATATATATTTATATATATATATTTATATATATATATATTTATATATATATATTTATATATATATATTTATATATATATTTATATATATATATATTTATATATATATATATTTATATATATATATTTATATATATATATATATATATATATATATATTTATATATATATATATATATATATATATATATATATATAAAAGTTCAGAGTGATCTCTCAACATTAAAAATATACATTTTTCACTGAATTGTCAGCGAGGATAAAATTCTGTCTAAATAAAATTGAATTTGTTTTTGTTAAAATATCAGGTAGTTATTGCACTGGTGGTTCTGGATGAACAGTCACAGTCAAGTGATCTCGCCTTCAGGATCGACTTGCTACAAATTTTATGTCACCTTCGAACTGCGTGAAGGCACACACCAGCGGAGTGAAGGTCCTTCACATGGATTTCAAAATGGTAAGTTCCTCCAGTGCTTCAAGTATGACAGTTTTGGCTGAACACAAATCACAATTATTGTTTTCCAGACAGGAAGTGTTTCAGCCCTCACAATTAAGTCACTTTCACACGGCTTGTAATATAAATTTATTTTAATAATTATTTATCACAGCGTGTTCACCTCCACACTGAACATTTAACATGCTGAACATGTGTCCTTAATGAACACCTTCGCTTGAACACCTGTTTCTTTTACGGCCAAGTTGATCACTCACCAGAAGAGGCCATAAACGGAGTTGTTAGCGTGGATGTCCTTCTTGTTGGCTGCTGGTTGTGTACACTGGCTGGCACTCATGGTAGCCAGGTCATGGTGGGAACTGAGCCATGCTGCTGTCTTGTCAGTAGTAACACCATTCGACAGCATATATCCGAACAGCTGCTGCTGCTGCTGCTGTTCCGTGCCAGATGCAGCAGCACCATCCCTCGCACTCTGCATGTCTTCCTCACTCTTGAAGGTGCTACTCGAAGCAACACTGCAAAGAACCAGAGGCAACAGTTAATATGCAATTTTAAAGTACATTATAAACTTATGGGAAATTGTTATACGAACAATTATGAAAGTGAGCAATTATATGAGCGATAATCAATGATTATACACTCACATCGTCAGTAACGATTATATAAACAATGGGCGGGTGCAGGAGGAGAAAGGGAGAGATTAGTGGAAGGATGAGGTGATATACAAAGGTGAAATATATGCAGGATAAGAAAAATAGCGAGTGTAAAAGGAGAACCAGCGAGATTATTATTATTATAATCAAATAGAAGCGCTAAACCACAAGGGTCATACAGTGCTGAAGGTTATTGCAGGATGCAGGGAGAATGGGTTGTAAGAGGGAGATGGATGATTAGTAGGGTATGGAGTGCAGCAGGATATGGATAGTGCAGGGAGAAAGGGAGCAAGAAATCGAGGTAGAAGGGACTGAGGGGGGGCTAAAGGCATAATCTTCAGGTTTGTGTAGTAAGTCAGTTTCAGTCAAAACGTCAACGGGGTGTCAGGATTAAAGGAGAGTCCATCAACAAGAAGGGAAGGTAAAAAAAGGGGCCCCAGGCAAAACGCCGTTGGAGGAAAATTTTCTGCTCGTTGATAAAGTGGACAGTCCAACAGAATATGTTGAACAGACACTGGAACCTGACAATGCTCACAGAGAGGGCGGGGAGCCTCCCATGAGATACCCGTGGTAAGACGAGTGTGGCTAATGTGAAGACGGGAGAGGTAGTCCCCCAACCTCGACTTGGTGACAAAAAAAAGGCCAAAAAAATATACTCGGTTTAATAGAAAAGTTTGTTATTTAACAGGTCAGACCAGCATTGTTGCCAACGGGGGCGAAGGTGGGTAGCAATGACCGCAAAATAGTCCGTAAAAGGAAACCCCTATATGAAACTGAAGGTCATGTACTGCTGACCGCAGCAGTTTCCCGCATTCCCTGTACGTCAACATGACCAGGGACCCAACAAAAAAAAATATCTTTTTGCTTGCTAGAGATTGGGGGTAACCAAAGGTGGATACAAGAACTAGGGGGTGAGGTGTATCAATTTTATGGATAGCCTGTAAAGCAATGAGGGGGTCTGATTATTATTATAATCAAAAGAACCCAAACCACAGGGGGTTTTACAGCACTGCAGGTTTTGTAGGATGCAGGGAGAGTGGGTTGTAAGAGGGAATGAGATTAGTAGGGTATGGAGTGCAAGATGCGGTGGATAGTGCAGGGGGGGAGGGGGAGCAAGAATCGAGGTAGAAGGGACTGAGGGAGGTGCTAGAGGTATAATTTTAGAGTTTGTGTAGTAAGTCAGTTTCTGTCAAAAAGTCAATGAGAGAGTCAGGATTAAAGGAGGGTCCATCTGCAAAAAGGAAGGTAAAAAAAGGGGGAGGCGAAGACGGGCTGTTGGGGTAAATTCTGCGTGCTCGTTGATAGAGTGGGCAGTCCAACGGAATGCGCAGACACTGAACCTGACAATGCTCACAGAGAGGGGGAGGAGCCCTCCATGA
>WNWK01051048.1:0-12620 GCA_009830355.1 Cherax destructor
GGGATAAGAAAAGCTAAACGGGACTACGAAATTAAAGTTTCTAGGGATTCGAAAACTAACCCAAAAAGTTTTTTCCAGGTGTATAGAACAAAAGTTAGAGATAAGATAGGTCCCCTTAAAAATAATTATGGGTATCTTACTGACAAAGAGAATGAAATGTGCTTTATTTTTAATAATTATTTTCTCTCGGTTTTCACTCAGGAAGACACTAATAATATCCCAAGAATTAGGTATTTTAGTGGGCCTGAAGAAGATAAATTATGTAGTATCACAGTCACTAGCGATAAGGTTATCAAACAGATAGACCGATAAGGATAAGGGATAAGATAGGTCCCCTTAAAAATAACATAAGAACATAAGAATGGAGGAACACTGCAGAAGGCCTACTGGCCCATACAAGGCAGGTCCTTATCAAAACCACCACTACCTAAGAATTTACTCCTGTACTCACGACACTAATCAAACCCAGCCCCTCCCACTCATATATTTGTCCAATCTCTTTAAAGCCACCCAAGGTCCTAGCCTCTATCACCCTACTCGGAAGATTGTTCCACGCATCTACAACTCTGTTCGAAAACCAGTACTTGCCTATGTCCTTTCTAAATCTAAATTTATCCAATTTAAATCCGTTATTTCTGGTTCTTACTTGGTTCGATATCCTCAGTATTTTATTAATATCTCCTTTGTTTATGCCCATCATCCACTTGTACACCTCGATGATATCTCCCTCATTCTACGTCTCTCCAGAGAGTGGAGATTCAATGCTCTAAGTCTATCTTCATACGGGAGATTTCTTATACTGTAAATCATTTTAGTCATTCTTCTTTGTATGTTCTCCAATGAATCTATATCCATCCTGTAGTAAGGAGACCAAAACTGAGCTGCATAATCCAAATGAGGTCTCACTAGTGATGTATAGAGCTGTAAAATAACTTTTGGACTTCTGTTGCTTATACTTCTTGAAATAAATCCTAGTAATCTGTTAGCCTTATTGCACACTTAGGCACTGTTGTCTTGGCTTTAGATTTCTGCTTACCATGACTCCCAAGTCTTTTTCACATTCTGTATGATATAGCTCAACTTCACCTAGTTTATAAATTCGAGGGATATTTTCATTACCAACGACTAGCACCTTACACTTGTCCACATTGAACTTCATCTGCCACTTTTCAGACCAAGACATTAATTTATCCAAATCCTCCTGGAGTTCACTGGTATCCTCCTCAGAATGAATTATACGGCCTATTTTTGTATCATCAGCAAATTTACTCATATCACTAGTAATTCCTTGATGAAGGAATTGCAAGTGACCAATTCCTTCATCAAGGTCATTTATGTAAATTATGAACAACAATGGGCCCAAAACTGATCCTTGTGGAACGCCACTAGTGACAAATCCCCATTCAGATTTGACCCCATTAATGGAAACTCTCTGCTTTCTATTGGTAAGCCATGCCTCTATCCATGCTAGAACTTTACCTCCTATACTATGAGCTGCCACCTTTCTTAAGAGTCTCTTGTGAGGTACTCTATCGAAGGCCTTACTGAAATCCAAGTAAACTATATCATATTCTTTATCACTGTCTACTGCCTCAAATGTTTTATTGAAAAACGTCAGTAAATTTGTCAGGCAGGAACGACCTCTCGTAAACCCATGCTGAGATTCATTAATCAAATTATGTTCTTCAAGGTGACTTCTGATAATATCAGCTATAATTGATTCTAATAATTTGCCTACTATAGACGTGAGGCTTATTGGACGGTAATTTGATGGAATGGACTTATCCCCTGATTTGAATAAAGGAACTACATTAGCTATCTTCCACATCTCTGGCACAACACCAGTTAGGATGGTACGCTTAGGCATTGCTGACTTGGTTTGAGGTTGCTGCTTACCATAACCCCCAGATCCTTTTCGCATTCTGTACGGCTGAGTTCAACATTATTAAGCTGTAGATGAATGGTTCAGAGAACCGACAAGTTGTTAAATTAGACACATATGCAACACTTGGGCATCCCCACCGAGGAAACGCCCCGCCACACAGTGGCTTCATCAGTCCAATACAAAGATTGATGGACTGAACACATCTACTCCAGGCCGAGGGACTGATAACCTCAAACTCCTCCTCTCCTTACACCTTTCTACTTTGTATTGGACTGATGAAGCCACTGTGTGGCGAAACGCTTCCTCAACAAAGACACCCAAGTGCTGCACATGTGTCTAATTTAACATTATTAAGCTGGTAGGTGCTAGGGTTATGAACATTCCCGAGCTTTAGAACTTTGCATTTATCTACATTGAACTGCATCTGCCATTTTTCTGACCAGGAATTGAGTTTGTCTAAATCCTCCTGAACATAAGAACAAAAATCCTCCTGAACATCTTACTGACAAGGAGAATGATATGTGCTCTATTTTTAATAATTATTTTCTCTCGGTTTTCACACAGGAAGACATTAATAATATCCCAGAACATAAGAACATAAGAAAGGAGGAACACTGCAGCAGGCCTGTTGGCCCATACTAGGCAGGTCCTTCACAATCCATCCCACTAACAGAATAATTGTTCAACCTAATTTTCAATTCTACCCAAGAAATAAGCTTTGAAGATTCTATTAACTCAAGTGCGAGTCCCACTCAAATCCAACCCCTCTCACTCATGAATTTATCCAACCTAAATTTGAAACCACCCAAGGTCACAGCTTCAATGACCCCACTAGGCAGACTGTTCCACTCATCAACTACCCTATTTCCAAACCAATATTTTCCTATATCCTTTCTAAATCTAAACTTATCCAATTTGAATCCATTATTGCGGGTTCTCTCTTGGAGAGATATCCTCAAGACCTTATTTATATCCCCCTTATTAATACCCATCTTCCACTTATATACCTCGATCATGTCTCCCCTCATTCTTCGTCTTACAAGTGAATGTAATTTAAGGGTCTTCAATCTTTCTTCATACGGAAGATTTCTAATGCTATGAATTAACTTTGTCATTGGTAAATTAGACACATATGCAACACTTGGGTATCTTTATTGAGGAAACGTTTCGCCACACAGTGGCTTCATCAGTCCATACAAAGGAGAATCGTGAAGAACAGGAGGAGTGTGAGGTTGTCAGGCCTCAATCTTGAGACGATGTTGTCAGTCCATCAATCTTGAATAGAATAACAGCATATGAGCAGAGGGACCTTATATACTGTAGACAGAAGAGGTGCAGCAGTTGTAGGAGGTGTCACATTTGTTCAATGTGGAAGTAGGTCGTGCCCAAGGAATAGGCAAGCGAAGAAATCCTGTATTAAGATACCAAGATGTTGCAGTGTCAGACAGGATGTGAATGAATGGTTCAGAGAACCGACGAGTTGGTAAATTAGACACATATGCAACACTTGGATATCTTTATTGAGAAACGTTTCGCCACACAGTGGCTTCATCAGTCCATACAAAGGAGAATCGTGAAGAACAGGAGGAGTGTGAGGTTGTCAGGCCCTCAATCTTGAGACGATGTTGTCAGTCCATCAATCTTGAATAGAATAACAGCATATGAGCAGAGGGACCTTATATACTGTAGACAGGAGAGGTGCAGCAGTTGTAGGAGGTGTCACATTTGTTCAATGTGGAAGTAGGTCGTGCCCAAGGAATAGGCAAGCGAAGAAATCCCTGTATTAAGATACCAAGATGTTGCAGTGTCAGACAGGATGTGAATGAATGGTTCAGAGAACCGACGAGTTGGTAAATTAGACACATATGCAACACTTGGATATCTTTATTGAGGAAACGTTTCGCCACACAGTGGCTTCATCAGTCCATACAAAGGAGAATCGTGAAGAACAGGAGGAGTGTGAGGTTGTCAGGCCCTCAATCTTGAGACGATGTTGTCAGTCCATCAATCTTGAATAGAATAACAGCATATGAGCAGAGGAAGCTAATATACTGTCTACAGTATGGACTGATGAAGCCACTGTGTGGCGAAACGTTTCTCAATAAAGATACCCAAGTGTTGCATATGTGTCTAATTTACCAACTCGTCGGTTCTCTGAACCATTCATTCACATCCTGTCTGACACTGCAACATCTTGGTATCTTAATACAGGGATTTCTTCGCTTGCCTATTCCTTGGGCACGACCTACTTCCACATTGAACAAATGTGACACCTCCTACAACTGCTGCACCTCTCCTGTCTACAGTATATGAGCTCCCTCTGCTCATATGCTGTTATTCTATTCAAGATTGATGGACTGACAACATCGTCTCAAGATTGAGGGCCTGACAACCTCACACTCCTCCTGTTCTTCACGATTCTCCTTTGTATGGACTGATGAAGCCACTGTGTGGCGAAACGTTTCCTCAATAAAGATACCCAAGTGTTGCATATGTGACTAATTTACCAACTCGTCGGTTCTCTGAACCATTCATTCACATCCCAGTAATTAATTTTTACAGAGGCCCAGAAGAAGATAAATTATGTAATATTACAGTCACTAGCGAAATGATTATGAAACAGCTGGACCGACTGAAACAAAATAAATCGCCGGGTCCTGATGAGCTTTTTGCAAGGGTGTAGTGTCTGATATGTGAAGTTGGCTAATATAATTCCTATTTTTAAAGCAGGGTACAAGTCACTACCGTCAAACTACCGCCCAATAAGCCTGACCTCAATTGTAGGCAAATTACTAGAGTCAATTATAGCTGATATTATTAGAAGCTATCTAGATAACCATAATTTGATTAATGATACCCAGCATGGATTCACGAGGGCCTTTCCCTGCCTATCTAATTTATTAACCTTCTTCAGTAAAGCTTTTGAGGCTGTTGATCACGATAAAGAATTCGAATTGTTTATTTAGACTTTAGTAAGGCTTTTGATAGAGTACCGCACCAGAGACTGTTAAAAAAGTGGCAGCTCATGGCATTGGGGAAAAGTGCTGTCATGGATCGAGTCATGGCTCACCAATAGGAAGCAGAGAGTGTGCATAAATGGGATTAAATCCGAATGGGGACTTGTAACAAGTGGTGTTCCACAGGGATCAGTCTTAGGCCCATTGTTATTTATAATATATATCAATGACCTTGATGAGGGAATTACTAGTGATATGAGTAAATTCGCCGACGACACGAAGATAGGTAGGATAATTGATTCAAACATAGATGTCATAGAACTTCAGGAAGATTTAGACAAACTTAATTCGTGGTCAGAAAAATGGCAGATGCAGTTCAATGTAGATAAATGCAAGGTTCTGAAGCTCGGGAGTGTCCATAACCCAAGCACTTATAAGTTAAATAACGTAATAAGAACATAAGAACATAAGAAAGGAGGAACACTGCAGCAGGCCTGTTGGCCCATACTAGGCAGGTCCTTCACAATCCATCCCACTAACAGAATAATTGTTCAACCTAATTTTCAATTCTACCCAAGAAATAAGCTTTGAAGATTCTATTAACTCAAGTGCGAGTCCCACTCAAATCCAACCCTCTCACTCATGAATTTATCCAACCTAAATTTGAAACTACCCAAGGTCATAGCTTCAATGACCCTACTAGGCAGACTGTTCCACTCATCAACTACCCTATTTCCAAACCAATATTTTCCTATATCCTTTCTAAATCTAAACTTATCCAATTTGAATCCATTATTGCGGGTTCTCTCTTGGAGAGATATCCTCAAGACCTTATTTATATCCCCCTTATTAATACCCATCTTCCACTTATATACCTCGATCATGTCTCCCTCATTCTTCGTCTTACAAGTGAATGTAATTTAAGGGTCTTCAATCTTTCTTCATACGGAAGATTTCTAATGCTATGAATTAACTTTGTCATTCGTCGCTGAATGTTTTCTAACGAATTTATATCCATTCTGTAAAATGGAGACCAGAACTGAGCTGCATAATCTAGGTGAGGCCTTACTAATGATGTATAAAGCTGTAATATAACCGCTGGACTTCTGTTGCTTACACTTCTTGATATAAATCCCAGTAATCTATTTGCTTTATTTCTTACGCTTAGGCATTGTTTGACTTGGTTTGAGGTTGCTGCTTACCATAACCCCAGATCCTTTTCGCATTCTGTACGGCTGAGTTCAACATTATTAAGCTGGTAGGTGCTAGGGTTATGAACATTCCCGAGCTTTAGAACTTTGCATTTATCTACATTGAACTGCATCTGCCATTTTTCTGACCAGGAATTGAGTTTGTCTAAATCCTCCTGAAGTTCCGTGACATCTACGTCTGAATCGATTATCCTACCTATCTTCGTGTCATCAGCGAATTTGCTCATATCACTAGTAATTCCCTCGTCAAGGTCATTTATATATATTATAAACAACAACGGGCCTAAACCGATCCCTGTGGAACGCCACTTGTTACAGATCCCACTCAGATTTAACCCCATTAATGCACACCCTCTGCTTCCTATTGGTGAGCCATGACTCGATCCATGAAAACACTTTTCCTCCAATGCCGTGAGCAGCCACTTTCTTTAACAGTCTCTGATGTGGTACTCTATCAAAAGCCTTACTAAAATCCAAATAAACAATATCGAATTCTTTATCATGATCAACTGCCTCAAAAGCCTTACTGAAAAAGTTAATAAATTAGTTAGGCAGGAACGGCCCTGGTGAATCCATGTTGAGTATCATTAATCAAATTATGCCTATCGAGATGGCTTCTTATGTTATCAGCTATAATCGACTCTAATAATTTGCCTACAATTGAAGTTAGACTTATTGGGCGGTAATTTGATGGTAACGACTTGTCCCCTGCTTTAAAAATAGGAATTACATTAGCCATCTTCCACGTATCAGACACTACACCTGTTTGAAGAGATAGGTTAAAAATGTTAGTTAAGGGTTCACAGAGTTCAATTTTGCATTCCTTAAGAACCCTTGAAAAAGCTCATCAGGGCCTGGCGATTTATTTTGCTTCAAACGGTCTATCTGTTTGATAACCATTTCGCTAGTGACTGTGATACTACATAATTTATCTTCTTCAGGCCCACTAAAATACCTAATTCTTGGGATATTATTAGTGTCTTCCTGAGTGAAAACCGAGAGAAAATAATTATTAAAAATAGAGCACATTTCATACAGATTGCGAGAAGGACTTGGGGGTGATGGTAAGCAGCAACCTTAAACCAAGACAGCAATGCCTAACCGTACGTAATAAGGCAAATAGATTACTGGGATTTATATCAAGAAGTGTTAGGAACAGAAGTCCAGAGGTTATATTACAGCTTTATACATCATTAGTAAGGCCTCACCTAGATTGCACAGCTCAGTTCTGGTCTCCATATTACAGAATGGACATAAATTCGTTAGAAAACATTCAGCGTAGAATGACTAAATTAATACATAGCATTAGAAATCTTCCTTACGAAGAAAGATTGAAGACCCTAAAATTACATTCACTTGTAAGACGTAGAATGAGGGGAGACATGATCGAGGTATACAAGTGGAAAATGGGTATTAACAAAGGGGATATAAATAAGGTCTTGAGGATATCTCTCCAAAAGAGAACCCGCAATAATGGATTCAAGTTAGATAAGTTTAGATTTAGAAAGGATATAGGAAAGTATTGGTTTGGAAATAGGGTAGTTGATGAGTGGAACAGTCTGCCTAGTAGGGTTATTGAAGCTAGGACCTTGGGTAGTTTCAAATTTAGGTTGGATAAATTCATGAGTGAGAGGGGTTGGATTTGAGTGGGACTCGCGCATGAGTGGGTAGAATTGTCAAAGCTTATTTCTTGGGTAGCATTGAAAATTGGGTTGAGCAAATATTCTGTTAGTGGGACGGATTGTGAAGGACTTGCCTAGTATGGGCCAACAGGCCTGCTGCAGTGTTCCTCCTTTCTTATGTTCTTATGTTCTTATGTTTGAAGCAAAATAAATCGCCAGGCCCTGATGAGCTTTTTTTAAGGGTTCTTAAGGAATGCAAAATAGAACTCTGTGAACCCTTAACTAACATTTTTAACCTATCTCTTCAAACAGGTGTAGTGCCGGATACGTGGAAGATGGCTAATGTAATTCCTATTTTTAAAGCAGGGGACAAGTCGTTACCATCAAATTACCGCCCAATAAGTCTAACATCTATTGTAGGCAAATTACTAGAGTCGATTATAGCTGATAACATAAGAAGCCATCTCGATAGGCATAATTTGATTAAGAACATAAGAACATAAGAATGGAGGAACACTGCAGAAGGCCTACTGGCCCATACAAGGCAGGTCCTTATCAAAACCACCACTACCTAAGAATTTACTCCTGTACTCTGACACTAATCAAACCCAGCCCCTCCCACTCATATTTGTCCAATCTCTTTTAAAGCCACCCAAGGTCCTAGCCTCTATCACCCTACTCGGAAGATTGTTCCACGCATCTACAACTCTGTTCGAAAACCAGTACTTGCCTATGTCCTTTCTAAATCTAAATTTATCCAATTTAAATCCATTGTGTCGGTATTTTATACCATTTATTTCCATAATAGAGTTTAGCGCTTGGTTATGATATAATGTATGACCATACGGATTTGGTGCTATTTTCGAATCAGTCGTGGAGGCTCGATCCTTCATCAGTTAATCCGGTCTGATCAGTTAGCCCGTTAATGACCTTTAGTGGCGGGTAAGAATAAGCATGCGCTACCTTTCAGACGTGTTACTCGAGAGCTGTGGTCACCCATCGGGGATAAGCTTTGATGCCCGTGAAGGGTCTCTTGCTTATTTAAGGAAGTGGACTCACGAAATCGTAATGACACGATTGCAAACAAACCATACCACGGGTGGGGTTCGAACCCGCGGTTCAAGTGGACCCCTTGAATCGAACCTGATTCTCCCTTGCTTCGAATGACCCTAAGTCATAAGCCCTCTCCCCCTTCTTCCCTGATCACAATATTTACACAGGTGGCCAGATTAGTACCTCTGATATTCCTAGGAGTTTTCTACTCCCAGAGCCCGTCACTGGTCTAGGCTCGTCTGGTGCTTGCCTGGTCAACCAAGCTGTTGCTGTTGGCGGCCCGCTGGCCCACATCCATCACAGCCTAATTGATCTGGTACCTGGTGAAGAGACTTGTCCAGTTTTCTCTTGGAGACTTCTGCCCGTGTCCCAGCAGTATTTAATATCTACTGGTGAGATGTTGCTGTATGACCCTGTGGTTTAGCGCTTCTTCTTTATTATAATAATAATGGTGAGATGTTGAATATTCTAGACCCACGGATGTTTATACAATTCTTATTGTGCCCATGGTGTCCCTGCATTTCACTGGGTTTATTTTACATTTCGCTTCAGTATGTCATGGCAGTGTGCAGGTTTGGAACCAGACCCTCGAATACTTTCTTGGCTGACAAAGCTCTCGCTTCACAAGCTGAGGGTCCGGGTTAGATTCCCGGCGGAGTGGAAACATTGGACACGTTTCCTTACACCGTTGTCATAAGAACATAAGAACATAAGAAAGGAGGAACACTGCAGCAGGCCTGTTGGCCATACTAGGCAGGTCCTTCACAATCCGTCCCACCAACAGAACATTTGCTCAACCCAATTTTCAATGCTACCCAAGAAACAAGCTTTGACAATTCTACCCACTCATGCGGAGTCCCACTCAAATCCAACCTCTCACTCATGAATTTATCCAACCTAAATTTGAAACTACCAAGGTCCTAGCTTCAATAACCCTACTAGGCAGACTGTTCCACTCATCAACTACCCTATTTCCAAACCAATACTTTCCTATATCCTTTCTAAATCTAAACTTATCTAACTTGAATCCATTATTGCGGGTTCTCTCTTGGAGAGATATCCTCAAGACCTTATTTATATCCCTTTGTTAATACCCATTTTCCACTTGTATACCTCGATCATGTCCCCCTCATTCTACGTCTTACAAGTGAATGTAATTTTAGGTCTTCAATCTTTCTTCGTAAGGAAGATTTCTAATGCTATGTATTAATTTAGTCATTCTACGCTGAATGTTTTCTAACGAATTTATGTCCATTCTGTAATATGGAGACCAGAACTGAGCTGCGTAATCTAGGTGAGGCCTTACTAATGATGTATAAAGCTGTAATATAACCTCTGGACTTCTGTTGCTAACACTTCTGATATAAATCCCAGTAATCTATTTGCCTTATTACGTACGCTTAGGCATTGCTGTCTTGGTTTAAGGTTGCTGCTTACCATCACCCCCAAGTCCTTCTCGCAATCTGTATGGCTAAGTTCTACGTTATTTAACTTATAAGTGCTTGGGTTATGGACACTCCGAGCTTCAGAACCTTGCATTTATCTACATTGAACTGCATCTGCCACTTTTCTGACCACGAATTAAGTTTGTCTAAATCTTCCTGAAGTTCTATGACATCTATGTTTGAATCAATTATCCTACCTATCTTCGTGTCGTCGGCGAATTTGCTCATATCACTAGTAATTCCTCATCAAGGTCATTGATATATATTATAAATAACAATGGGCCTAAGACTGATCCCTGTGGAACACCACTTGTTACAAGTCCCCATTCGGATTTAACCCATTTATGCACACTCTGCTTCCTATTGGTGAGCCATGACTCGATCCATGACAGCACTTTTCCCCCAATGCCATGAGCTGCCACTTTCTTTAACAGTCTCTGGTGCGGTACTCTATCAAAGCCTTACTAAAGTCTAAATAAACAATATCGAATTCTTTATCGTGATCAACAGCCTCAAAAGCTTTACTGAAGAAGGTTAATAAATTAGATAGGCAGGAACGGCCTCGTGAATCCATGCTGGGTATCATTAATCAAATTATGGTTATCTAGATGGCTTCTAATAATATCAGCTATAATTGACTCTAGTAATTTGCCTACAATTGAGGTCAGGCTTATTGGGCGGTAGTTTGACGGTAGTGACTTGTCCCCTGCTTTAAAAATAGGAATTACATTAGCCATCTTCCACATATCAGACACTACACCTGTTTGAAGAGATAAATTAAAAATGTTAGATATTGGTTCACCAGGGGCCGTTCCTGCCTAACTAATTTATTAACTTTTTTCAGTAAGGCTTTTGAGGCAGTTGATAATGATAAAGAATTCGATATTGTTTATTTGGATTTTAGTAAGGCTTTTGATAGAGTACCACATCAGAGACTGTTAAAGAAAGTGGCTGCTCATGGCATTGGGGGAAAAGTGTTGTCATGGATCGAGTCATGGCTCACCAATAGGAAGCAGAGGGTGTGCATAAATGGGGTTAAATCGGAGTGGGGATCTGTAACAAGTGGCGTTCCTCAGGGATCGGTTTTGGGCCCGTTGTTGTTTATAATATATATAAATGACCTTGACGAGGAATTTCTAGTGATATGAGCAAATTCGCTGATGACACGAAGATAGGTAGGATAATCGATTCAGACGTAGATGTCAGTGAACTACAGGAGGATTTAGACAAACTCAATTCCTGGTCAGAAAAATGGCAGATGCAGTTCAATGTAGATAAATGCAAAGTTCTAAAGCTCGGGAGTGTCCATAACCCAAGCACTTATAAGTTAAATAACGTAGAACTTAGCCATACAGATTGAGAAGGACTTGGGGTGATGGTAAGCAGCAACCTTAAACCAAGACAGCAATGCCTAAGCGTACGTAATAAGGCAAATAGATTACTGGGATTTATATCAAGAAGTGTTAGCAACAGAAGTCCAGAGGTTATATTACAGCTTTATACATCATTAGTAAGGCCTCACCTAGATTACGCAGCTCAGTTCTGGTCTCCATATTACAGAATGGACATAAATTCGTTAGAAAACATTCAGCGTAGAATGACTAAATTAATACATAGCATTAGAAATCTTCCTTACGAAGAAAGATTGAAGACCCTTAAATTACATTCACTTGTAAGACGTAGAATGAGGGAGACATGATCGAGGTATACAAGTGGAAAATGGGTATTAACAAAGGGATATAAATAGTCTTGAGGGTATCTCCCCAAAAGAGAACCGCAATAATGGATTCAAGTTAGATAAGTTTAGATTTAGAAAGGATATAGGAAAGTATTGGTTTGGAAATAGTGTAGTTGATGAGTGGAACAGTCTGCCTAGTAGGGTTATTGAAGCAAGGACCTTGGGTAGTTTTAAATTTAGGTTGGATAAATTCATGAGTGAAAGGGGTTGGATTTGAGTGGAATTGCACATGAGTAAATAAAATTATCAAAGCTTATTTCCTGGGTAGCATTGAAAATTAGGTTGAACAAATATTCTGTTAGTGGGATGGAATGTAGATAAATGCAAAGTTCTAAAGCTCGGGAGGTCCATAAACCCCAAACACTTATAAGTTAAATAACGTAGAACTTAGCCAAAGATTAGGAAGGATTGGGGTGATGGTAAGCAGCAACCTTAAACCAAGACAGAAGCCTGGTTACGAATTTAAAAAAAAAGATTACTGGGGTTTTTATCAAGAAGGGGTTAGCAACAGAAGTCCAGACGTTATATTAAGGGTTTATACATCATTAGTAAGGCCTCACCTAGATTACGCAGCTCAGTTCTGGTCTCCATATTACAGAATGGACATAAAATTTGTTAGAAAACATTCAGCGTAGAAAAGACTAAATTTAATAGCATTAGAAATCTTCCTTACGAAGAAAGATTGAAGCCCCTTTTAAAATTTCATTCA
>WNWK01051049.1:0-12619 GCA_009830355.1 Cherax destructor
AGGGATCAGTCTTAGGCCCATTGTTATTTATAATATATATCAATGACCTTGACGAGGGAATTACTAGTGACATGAGCAAATTCGCCGACGACACGAAGATAGGTAGGATAATTGATTCAAACATAGATGTCATAGAACTTCAGGAAGATTTAGACAAACTTAATTCGTGGTCAGAAAAGTGGCAGATGCAGTTCAAAGTAGATATGCAAGGTTCTGAAGCTCGGGAGTGTCCATAACCCAAGCATTTATAAGTTAAATAACGTAGAACTTAGCCATACAGATTGCGAGAAGGACTTGGGGGTGATGGTAAGCAGCAACCTTAAACCAAGACAGCAGTGCCTAAGCGTACGTAATAAGGCAAATAGATTACTGGGATTTATATCAAGAAGTGTTAGCAACAGAAGTCCAGAGGTTATATTACAGCTTTATACATCATTAGTAAGGCCTCACCTAGATTACGCAGTTCAGTTCTGGTCTCCATATTACAGAATGGACATAAATTCGTTAGAAAACATTCAGCGTAGAATGACTAAATTAATACATAGCATTAGAAATCTTCCTTACGAAGAAAGATTGAAGACCCTTAAATTACATTCACTTGTAGGACGTAGAATGAGGGGAGACATGATCGAGGTATACAAGTGGAAAATGGGTATTAACAAAGGGGATATAAATAAGGTCTTGAGGATATCTCTCCTAGAGAGAACCTGCAATAATGGATTCAATTTAGATAAGTTTAGATTTAGAAATGATATAGGAAAGTATTGGTTTGGAAATAGGGTAGTTGATGAGTGGAACAGTCTGCCTAGTAGGGTTATTGAAGCTAAGACCTTGGGTAGTTTCAAATTTAGGTTGGATAAATTCATGAGTGAGAGGGGTTGGATTTGAGTAGAACTCGCACATGAGTAAATGGAATTGTCAAAGCTTATTTCTTGGGTAGCATTGAAAATTTGGTTGAGCAAGTGTTCTGTTAGTGGGACGGATTTTGAAGGACTTGCCTAGTATGGGCCAACAGGCCTGCTGCAGTGTTCCTCCTTTCTTATGTTCTTATGAGACAGGGTTTGCTTTCCTGGGGTTGGGATGGAGGATATTGTTAGCCGGCTTGACAACATCATGAACGGTAATGGGATCAATCCTATTATCTGGCTCAGTGCTGGAGGCAATGATGTAGGCAAGCGTAGAAGTGAGGATTTAGTTAGAAGGTACAGGACAGCAATAGACATAATTAAGAAGAAGGGGGGGGGGCGCCCTGTTATATGTGGCAATTTGCCAAGAATGGGTGTTGGAAATGAATGGCTGTCCAGAGCGATTGGTATAAATTGCTGGCTAGACTAACACTGTAAGGATAATGCAGTCCCATTCATTGACAACTGGGACCACTTCTATGGCCGAAATGACATGTATGCCAGGGATGGGGTTCACTTATCAAGGGCAGATGTAGAATTTCTCTCTAGCTCAGTTGAGGATGTTGTTAGGGCTTTAAACTAGGATTAGTTAGAGGTATGGGTTTAGGAATGGTGAATAATGAGGGTCAAAATATTGATTCAGGCTTTGATATAAATCTTAACAATAACAGTAATCGAGTAACACAGTGTAATGATAGTAACAAAAATTGTGTAAAACAAAAGCTGAAAAAGGTTCACAAGAAGATACATATCAATATATTTTACACTAACTGTCGAAGCGCCAGAAATAAAATTAACGAATTACGTTTGGTAGCATGTGCTGGGAACTTTGATGTCATTGCAATAACTGAAACATGGTATAATATAAAGAGTCGGGATATGATTGCTGAGTGTCATATTCAGGGGTTTAAGTTGTTCCATGTAGATAGATATGGAAAAATAAACACATAAGCAGTATAATGTGACCCTTTATTGACAACGTTTCGCCCACGTAGTGGGCTTTATCGAGTCACAGACAGATCTACCTGGAATGAGAGTGACATGAGTATTTATAAAATTTAGTCAGGTGGAGAATGCTGGGTCAGGTGGAGAATGCTGCATGTGACAGTCTTCAAAGTAGTGTGATAGTTTAAAACCTTGTGTGACTTAAAGGACCTGCAGTTCTATGTGGGATAGCGTTGAAGAAGTTTCTTGGCAATAGGTTCAGCTATGTTGTAGAAGCCGTTGTTCTGGTTGAAGTTGTTGGATATACAGATAAGTGATGATTCCAAGATTCTTCGGTATTGAGTGTTGTCTTCTCTGGCGATGAGTCTTGCGTTTCTGTAGTTGATTAAATGGTTGTGTAAATTTCGGTGTTGAACACAGGCATTTCTTGAGTCTTCAGATCTGCCTGCCTACTGGTGAACGCAGGCAGATAATATACACTTGAAAAATCTTAGAGGTATTAGTACCAAACTTGCACACGAAAATCACTCCTTATGAAAGCAAAAGACTCGGCAGGAGATGCAACATTCCCCCAATGAAAAGCAGGGGTGTTACGAATACACTGAGAGACAACACAATAAGTGTCCGGGGCCCAAGACTGTTCAACTGTCTCCCAGCATACATAAGGGAGATTACCAATAGACCCCTGGCTGTCTTCAAGAAGGTGCTGGACAGGCACCTAAAGTCATTACCTGACCAACCGGGCTGTGGTTCGTACGTCAGTTTGCGTGCTGCCAACAGTAGCAGCCTGGTTGATCACACCCGGATCCACCACAAGGCCTGGTCTAAGACCGAGCCGAGGGAAAAAAATACCCCCGAAACCCTATCCAGGTATACTTCAGGTATCGTTATATTTATTCATTTATTGTTTTTTTTGTTTGACATTGGTGTTTATCGAATGAATACATCAAAATATCTGTAAAAAATAGTCTGAACATTTATGTGCTTATTGTGGTGATAGTGCAGGAGGTTGTAGTCTCTTAGTCCTGGCTACACCACACACCAGTGTATATACCTCACAGTGTTGCAGCTACACCACACACCAGTGTATATACCTCACAGTGTTGCAGCTACACCACACACCAGTGTATATACCTCACAGTGTTGCAGCTACACCACACACCAGTGTATATACCTCACAGTGTTGCAGCTACACCACACACCAGTGTATATACCTCACAGTGTTGCAGCTACACTACACACCAGTGTATATACCTCACAGTGTTTCAGCTACACCACACACCAGTGTATATACCTCACAGTGTTGCAGCTACACCACACACCAGTGTATATACCTCACAGTGTTTCAGCTACACCACACACCAGTGTATATACCTCACAGTGTTTCAGCTACACCACACACCAGTGTATATACCTCACAGTGTTGCAGCTACACCACACACCAGTGTATATACCTCACAGTGTTTCAGCTACACCACACACCAGTGTATATACCTCACAGTGTTGCAGCTACACCACACACCAGTGTATATACCTCACAGTGTTTCAGCTACACCACACACCAGTGTATATACCTCACAGTGTTGCAGCTACACCACACACTACAGTACTGTCTGAGTGTTACACTACACCACACACATATACCGTACTGTGGTCTGTTACAGCTACACCATCACACCAGTGTATTGGTAGTGTTACAGCTACACCACACATGCATAACTCAGTGGTACTGTTACAACTACACCACACACCAGTGTGTTAGTAGTGTTCAGCTACACCACACACCTGAAATACTGTTGGTACTGTTACAACTACACCACATACACTACCAGTACTGTTGGTAGTGTTACAACTACACCACACACTAACAGTACTGTTGGTAGTGTTACAACTACACCACACACTACCAGTACTGTTGGTAGTGTTACAACTACACCACACACTACCAGTACTGTTGGTACTGTTACAACTACACCACACACTAACAGTACTGTTGGTACTGTTACAACTACTACCAGTCACCACTAATTAATCTGCAAGGACCCCACAGTATAAACACTGGCTAGGGCCTGGGGGTCCCAGCAAGTACAGTACCACACACTGAGCAGGTACGGTACAATCCCAGTCCACAGATGTGGTGGATCAGTGGGTCAGTGCGGGTTAGGCATTATTCCAAGTGAGGGATTAAGTGAGGCTGGAAATAATCCTTAGCAGTGGAGTTGAACAGCGTGCAGTATTACTAAGTTGTACAGCAAGACGTAAGAAGCGTCAAGGTGTGCTAAACAGGGGGAAGTAATGTTAAATGAGGCGTGACAAAACGTGACTGGCGGGTGGGAATATTTGACACCAACCAGTGAAGAAGAGGGTAGGGAGAGAAAGGGGAAGGGAGGGAGGGAGAGCCGTACGATAAGAGGGAGAGTGCACTAAAATATGAAAATATAAATAGGTGAGTGCAACCAGGTCACGATAGCATCTGAATCTGGAAGTTGAAGATACATGTGAGGGAATCACAGGTATACAACGTGAATGTGTCTTGAACTCTCATAGTCTCACTAACAACAAAAGACATCAGCAGCAGCAACCACTAAAAGAAATTTCAATGCGAAATGTTGAATCGAGATAATTATTGCTTAAGGAGTCTAGCTTAAAAAAACTGCTGCAGGAGACGACTGTAACCTGGAATATTAAGATAACCCAAGTAACTGTCATACATCCACTCCACTGTATCAGTTCTTCACTCTTCAGTTCTTGTTATCTCTGCACCATAACTGTCAGCAATGCTTGACATCCTACACTATCATTCATGATGACAACACATGTCATCTTACACTATCATTCATGATAACAACACCTGTCATCCTATACTACCATATATGATAACAACACCTGTCATCCTATACTACCATACATGATAACACCTGTCATCCTACACTATCATTCATGATAACAACACCTGTCATCCTACACTATCATTCATGATAACAACACCTGTCATCCTATACTACCATACATGATAACACCTGTCATCCTACACTATCATTCATGATAACAACACCTGTCATCTATACTCCATATGATAACACCTGTATCCTACTATCATTCATGATAACAAACCTGTCATCTATACTACCATCATGATAACACCTGTCATCTACACTATCATTCATGATAACAACACCTGTCATCCTATCTACATACATGATAACACCTGTCATCCTACACTATCATTCATGATAACAACACCTGTCATCCTATACTACCATACATGATAACACCTGTCATCCTACACTATCATTCATGATAACAACACCTGTCATCCTACACTATCATTCATGATGACAACACCTGTCATCCTATACTACCATATATGATAACAACACCTGTCATCCTACACTATCATTCATGATAACAACACCTGTCATCCTACACTATCATTCATGATGACAACACCTGTCATCCTACACTATCATTCATGATAACAACACCTGTCATCTATACACCATCATGATAACACCTGTCATCCTACACTATCATTCATGATAACAACACCTGTCATCCTATACTACCATACATGATAACACCTGTCATCCTATACTACCATATATGATAACAACACCTGTCATCCTACACTATCATTCATGATAACAACACCTGTCATCCTATACTACCATACATGATAACACCTGTCATCCTACACTATCATTCATGATAACAACACCTGTCATCCTATACTACCATACATGATAACACCTGTCATCCCACACTATCATTCAGATAACAAACCTGTCATCTATACTACATACATGATAACACCTGTCATCCATACTACCATATATGATAACAACACCTGTCATCCTACACTATCATTCATGATAACAACACCTGTCATCCTATACTACCATACATGATAACACCTGTCATCCTACACTGTCATACATGATGGCAATAAATGCCATCTTAAAGTCCTTCTAATATCATAATGTATTAGATAATTTTCTTCTCGTCAGTCTGTCTCTGTGTGTCTGTCAGTCTGTACATTTATATCTGTCAGTCTGTACATTAATATGTCTGTCAGTCTCCGCGAGGGACGTGGGTATTGATTTTTAGTTGGGTAAGACACAGATTGTAATGGATGACTGAGAGGATGTCAGTCATGCGTAGTGGCGTGTGAGCTTGGTGTATTTCTGTCCCTGAAGACCTTGTAAATGGTGCCACGGGTTCCAGCACATGATTACCATCTCTCTCTCTCTCTCTCTCTCTCTCTCTCTCTCTCTTTACATCGGGTTTCACAAGGTTAGGTTAAGGATCCCTAACTTTATTGACAAGCTAAGAGCTGTTATCTATATCATCTCTCTCTCTCTCTCTCTCTCTCTCTCTCTCTCTCTCTCTCTCTCTCTCTCTCTCTCTCTCTCTCTCTCTCTCTCTCTCTCTCTCTCTCTCTCTCTCTCTCTCTCTCTCTCTCTCTCTCTCTCTCTCTCTCTCTACCTATCTTGGGGAGTCCATGGCAGAGAGGTGAAGTCTTACAAGGGACACGAGTGCTAATCCTGGCCGTGTGACGTGCCTGAAGTGACGTGGCGTTCATGTTACTTAACATGCTGCTTTCTGACGTATTGCCTCACCTTCTTCACCCTCATTATCATATTCTGTGAATAATATGACCTAAAGAAGATGATAACTAGACGACTCATTAACATACATCAATACTTTGCTTAATATCTTCAATACCACAAAGTTCCTATCTTCCTCTCGTTTTTTCCATGGCAAAACCATCAGCTGTTCGGCCTCACCATGAAGTCTCAGCTTTTACATTTGTATCGTCTGAAATTCATGAAATTCATGAAATTTTTAAATTTTATATTTTAGCCATCCCTTCTAAATCGACGTATTTTTGTTCTCAATAATAATAAATAATTTCCTAATTGATTTTCATTCATAACTCATGTTTTATGGAGAGTTTACATTATAATGATATAAAACACCTGTCATAATTCACTACCATACATGATAACAACACCCGTCATCCTTCACTACCATACATGATAACAACACCTGTCATCCTTCACTACCATACATGATAACAACACCTGTCATCCTTCACTACCAAACATGATAACAACACCTGTCATCCTTCACTACCATACATGATAACAACACCTGTCATCCTTCACTACCATACATAATAACAACACCTGTCATCCTTCACTACCATACATAATAACAACACCTGTCATCCTTCACTACCATACATGATAACAACACCTGTCATCCTTCACTACCATACATGTTAACAACACCTGTCATCCTTCACTACCATACATGATAACAATGTATTACACCTACAAAACATGTCTCCTTCACTACCATACATAATAACAACACCTGTCATCCTTCACTACCATACATGATAAAACACCTGTCATCCTTCACTACCATACATGATAACAACACCTGTCATCCTTCACTACCAAATATGATAACAACACCTGTCATCCTTCACTACCAAACATGATAACAACACCTGTCATCCTACACTATTATACATGATAACAACACCTGTCATCCTTCACTACCATACATGATGACAACACCTGTCATCCTTCACTACCATACATGATAACAACACCTGTCATCCTTCACTACCATACATAATAACAACACCTGTCATCCTTCACTACCATACATGATAACAACACCTGTCATCCTTCACAACCATACATAATAACAACACCTGTCATCCTTCACTACCATACATGATGACAACACCTGTCATCCTTCACTACCATACATGATAACAACACCTGTCATCCTTCACTACCATACATAATAACAACACCTGTCATCCTTCACTACCATACATGATAACAACACCTGTCATCCTTCACTACCATATATGATAACAACACCTCTCATCCTTCACTACCATACATGATAACAACACCTGTCATCCTTCACTACCAAACATGATAACAACACCTGTCATCCTTCATACTATGCATAATAACAACACCTGTCATCCTTCACTACCAAACATGATAACAACACCTGTCATCCTTCACTACCATACATGATAACAACACCTGTCATCCTTCACTACCATACATGATAACAACACCTGTTATCCTTCACTACCATACATAATAACAACACATGTCATCCTTCACTACCATACATGATAACACCTGTCATCCTTCACTACCATACATGATAACACCTGTCATCCTTCACTACCATACATGATAACAACACCTGCCATACTTCACTACCATACATGATAACAACACCTGTCATCCTTCACTACCAAACATGATAACAACACCTGTCATCCTTCACTACTATACATAATAACAACACCTGTTATCCTTCACTACTATACATAATAACAACACCTGTCATCCTTCACTAACATACATAATAACAACACCTGTCATCCTTCACTACTATACATAATAACAACACCTGTCATCCTTCACTACCATACATAATAACAACACCTGTCATCCTTCACTACTATACATAATAACAACCCCTGTCATCCTTCACTACTATACATAATAACAACACCTGTCATCCTTCACTACCATACATAATAACAACACCTGTCATCCTTCACTACTATACATAATAACAACACCTGCCATCCTTCACTACTATACATAATAACAACACCTGTCATCCTTCACTACTATACATAATAACAACACCTGTCATCCTTCACTACTATACATAATAACAACACCTGCCATCCTTCACTACCATACATAATAACAACACCTGTCATCCTTCACTACCATACATAATAACAACACATGTCATCCTTTATACTCCATACATAATAACAACACCTGTCATCCTTCACTACCATACATAATAACAACACCTGTCATCCTTCACTACCATACATAATAACAACACCTGTCATCCTTTACTACCATGCATAATAACAACACCTGTCATCCTTCACTACAATACATAATAACAACACCTGTCATCCTTCACTACCATACATAATAACAACACCTGACATCCTTCACTACCATACATAATAACAACACCTGACATCCTTCACTACCATACATAATAACAACACCTGTCATCCTTCACTACTATACATAATAACAACACCTGTCATCCTTCACTACTATACATAATAACAACACCTGTCATCCTTCACTAACATACATGATAACAACACCTGTCATCCTTCACAACCATACATAATAACAACACCTGCCATCCTTCACTACCATACATAATAACAACACCTGTCATCCTTCACTACCATACATAATAACAATACCTGTCATCCTTCACTACTATACATAATAACAACACCTGGCATCCTTCACTACTATACATGATAACAACACCTGTCATCCTTCACAACCATACATAATAACAACACCTGTCATCCTTCACTACCATACATAATAACAACACCTGTCATCCTTCACTACCATACATAATAACATCTGTCACCTTACACATACACAACGGTGAAGTATCTTTATTGCTCAACGTCTCGCCTACACGGCAGGCTTCACAGTCAAATATTGCATCAGCAGCAGTGGAGAGGTAAGGATGGCGCTGTCAGTCTATCATCAGCCTTGAAGGAGTAGTTTGAGGTGGTTCGTCCCTCACCTGGCGCAGCTGACACTCTTAATTGAAGTGTTGAACTTTCTGAAGGTGAAGCAAGATATACAAGGTCAGTGATGGTGTGCGTCAGTGATGGTGTGTGTCCGTGATGGTGTGCGTCAGTGATGGTGTGTGTCAGTGATGGTGTGTGTCAGTGATGATGTGTGTCAGTGATGGTGTGTGTCAGTGATGGTGTGCGTCAGTGATAGTGTGTGTCAGTGATGGTGTGTGTCAATAATGGTGTGTGTCAGTGATGGTGTGCGTCAGTGATGGTGTTTGTCAGTGATGGTGTGTGTCAGTGATGGTGTGTGTCAGTGATGGTGTGTGTCAGTGATGGTGTGTGTCAGTGATGGTGTGTGTCAGTGATGGTGTACTCACCTAATTGCACTCACCTAATTGTGGTTGCAGGGGTCGAGACTCAGCTCCTGGCCCCGCCTCTTCGCTGTCCGCTACTGGGTCTCTGCTCTCCCTGCTCCATGAGCTTTATCATACCTCGTCTTAAAACTATGTATGGTTCCTGCCTCCACTATATCTTTCTCTAGACTATTCCACTTCCTGACTACTCTGTGGCTGAAGAAATGCTTCCTAACATCCCTTTGACTCATCTGAGTCTTCAGCTTCCAGTTGTGTCCCCTTGTTTCTGTGTTCCCTCTCTGGAACATCCTGTCACTATCTACCTTGTCAATTCCCCGCAGTATTTTGTATGTCGTTATCATGTCTCCTCTGACCCTTCTTTCCTCCAGTGTTGTTAGTCCTATTTCCCTCAACCTTTCTTCATAGGACAGACCTCTGAGTTGTGGAACTAGCCTTGTCGCAAACCTTTGCACTTTCTCTAGTTTCTTTACGTGCTTGACCAGGTGTGGGTTCCAAACTGGTGCTGCATATTCTAGTATGGGCCTGACGTACACGGTGTACAGTGTCTTGAACGATTCCTTGTTTAGGTAACGGAACGCTAATCTTAGGTTTGCCAGTCGCCCATATGCTGCCGCAGTTATCTGGTTGATGTGTGCCTCCGGAGACGTACTTGGCGTTATACTCACCCCAAGGTCTTTCTCCTTTGCCGAGGTTTGTAGCCCTTGTCCACCTAGCCTGTACTCTGTCAGCGGTCTTCTTTGTCCTTCTCCGATCTTCATGACTTTGCATTTGGTGGGATTGAATTCAAGAAGCCAGTTGCTAGACCAGATGTCAAGCTTGTCCAGGTCTGTTTGAAGTCCTGCTTGGTCCTCTTCCGATGTGATTCTCCTCATTAATTTCACATCATCTGCGAACAGAGACACTTCTGAGTCTATCCCATCCGTCATGTCGTTTACATATACCAAGAATAACACTGGTCCTAGGACTGACCCCTGCGGTACGCCGCTCGTCACAGGCGCCCACTGTGATACCTCATCACGCACCATGACCCGTTGTTGCCTCCCTGTGAGGTATTCCCTGATCCATTCCAGTGCCCTTCCTGTTATACATGCTTGTTCTTCCAACTTCTTTACTAATCTCATGTGAGGAACTGTGTCGAAGGCCTTCCTGCAGTCCAGAAAAATGCAATCAACCCACCCTTCTCTCTCTTGCCTTACCTCTGTTACTGTATCATAGAACTCTAGGAGGTTTGTTACACAGGATTTGCCTTCCCGGAATCCGTGCTCTCTGGTGTTTATTATCCTGTTCAGCTCGAGGTGCTCCACCATTCTTTTCCTGATGATTTTCTTAGGACTTAACACTATATGTAAGTGAACCGGTCTATAGTTTAGTGCCCTTTTCTGTCTCCTTTTTTTAAAAATGGGGACTACATTGGCCTTCTTCCCTCCTCAGGTATCTGCCCATTTCAAGGGATGTTTGAATATTATGGGAAGTGGCACCTCGTACCTCAGCTCCTTCCCCAAGAACCCGGGGAGATATTGTCCGGACCCATCGCCCTTTTTGGTATCAAGGTCCCGGTAACTGCTTCACCTCCTCCTCAGTTTGTGTATCCTCTGGCCTTTTATACATCCCTTGTTGGTGTCACCCCATCCTTCTACCCAGCTGCCTTCCTTCCTCCCTTTAATCTTCCCAAACCTCAAGTTGAGCCCCCACATACCTCTTGATCATTTCTTGGGTTCCCCCTCTTCTCTCCTCAGCCTTATCACCTGGTCTTTAACTGTTGTCTTCCTTCTGATGTGACTGTACATGACTTCAGGTCGGACTTAACTTTCGATGCTATGTCATTTTTTACTGTTTCTGGGGTCCCTCCCTCCTGTGCATACTCGTTTCTAGCTCTTCTACTCTCTCTTTGTTTACTTGGGGTTTTTTGCCTTCTGTACCTTTTTCCCTTCTCTGAGTCTTTGCCTCCCTACCTTTGGGTAAACCAGGGGCTCTTTTGGCCTTCCGTTTAATCTTTTCCTCTGGGTATAAACCGTTCCTCTGCCTCCCTTTCACTTTCCTCTTTCCCTCATTTCTTTATTGTCTGTCCATCCATTTCCCCTTTCCCCCTGAAACCCCCTGGGGAAAATTTCCCCATGCCTGTGTGTTTCCCCTTTTAAATCTGGGTTTTCTCTTTCGGGTTTTTCCCCCTACCTGTGCTCTACAATGTACTCAAAACTCAGCACCATATGGTCACTGGCTCCCCGGGGCTCTCGTGTGTTATGCCTATCTGAGCTGTTCTGGGTGAATACAAGGTCCCGTCTTGCTGGTTTTCTTCTCCTCTCACTCTGGTCGTGTCCCTGACATGTTGGTGCATCAGGTTTTCCATACCCCGTCCATCTCTTGGCTCTCCAAATTTTTGGACCCCCTGGGTTTTTGGTTCTCCCAGTCGATCTCCCCGTGGTTAAATCGCCCTGACCAGTGCTTCGCTCTGCTCATGTGCGCCTTGCCACCTCCCCAGTTCCCCCATCGCTCTGTTGTTCTCATCTTTCCTCACCCGGCCTCCTGCAGTTCTGTGGTGGGTTATACATCACTCTGATTTCTTTGTTCCCCAGACTGGATGGTATTATTGTCCCCTTTTTCTAAAACCCCAGTGATGGTGTGTGTCAGTGATGGGGTGTGTCGTGATAGTGTGTGTCAGTGATGGTGTGTCGTGATTTGTGTCAGTGATATGGTTTTCAGTGATGGTGTGTGTCAGTGATGGTGTGTGTCGTGATGGGTGTGTCGTGTGGTGTGTGTCAGTG
>WNWK01051050.1:0-12618 GCA_009830355.1 Cherax destructor
GGGATGGGTGGACCCCCCCTGCTCAATGGTTTAACCTCACCGCGCGCTCAAATTTTTTTCACCTCCAGACAACCGTAATTATTTTTCGTCGGTTAGATAATTTTGGAAATCTTCAATCGCAATACCCGTAATGTAAACATAACAAAGAAATATTCACTGTATTAAAAATATGAGAAAAAGGTATGGTAAAACACATTCCCTAGTCTTTCAACATAAAAGGAGGGGAATTGCAATTACCAGAGGGCCCTGTGTATTTGGCACCTTTTTTTGGTGTTCCATTTTTTGTTTTTCAACTGGACTTTTAAAGGTTTGGTGTTTTTACAGCTTTTCGAAAAAAGTTGCAAAAGGAAGGGTGACCCCCTATTTTGGTAAGTAAGTCAACCCTCCTTTTGTGTTTTCCCCTTTTTTGGGTGATTTAATTTTCAGGCATTTTTTCGGGGAAATATTACCCCCGCGGTGTTTGGGCTCCGCGCCATGGTACGGAACCTGCCCAGTGCCCAGTACATGCCGAAAGCCTGCCTCCCATGAAATTCTCAGGCAGTGTAGCTTTTTTTTCTGGTTGAGTGAACATTATCCTGCAAGTTCATAAAACTTTTCTTAACAATCCATTTTTTTTGGCCCCTAGATTATTGTGGGGACTGCAAAAAGCCACCATGGGCCCAAAAAAGCCCTAGTGCCAGCCTTTTGGTAAAAAAGGTGAGGAACACCATAAATTTAAACCCCTTTTGGGGGGTTGGGCCTTCTGAAACCGCTCAGGTCGAAATTTTTATGGAAAAAAAATTTTTTTTCTTAGAAACGATAGAGAATTTTTTTTCCGATCTAAAACCCCAAAAAGTTTGAAATTTGAATGAAAATTTAAAAGGTTATCTCGTAAAGTTATGGGTCTAAGATGTTTACGCATTGGGATTTCACCCATATTGAGCCCTATTTTTGGCCCAAATTTCCCAATGTTCCAGTCCACTAAAATCATAGCTATTTCGCTGAACTCCATTTTTTCTATCATTAAACAAAAACCCAATTTTACCAATTTCAACTCCCCAAAATAGTGTTTGAAAATGAAAATTTTGGCCAATTTACAAAATTTAAAACATGCCAATTTCAAAATGGTAGAAAAAAAAGGCAGACATTCCTGGCACTAAAATAACATCTTATCTGTTCATTAGTCACCCCAGGCCCCTTACATTACTTTTCCCTTTTTGTTTTTATTCTCAAAAAAAAATTTTTTTATGTACAAACTGCATCATTGTAAAATGGTATAAATAATATCACGCAGGGGCAAGAATATTGATTGCCATTTATGCATTGATGCATTGGGGGGTTTTTTTACTCTTTAACATCGGAAAAATTTAACATTTTCGATAATTTGGTAATTTCAAAACTTTATTGTAAAACCCTTCAAAAATCTCTTATCTGTAATATATCTTCCCTTTACCATGAGAAAGAAAACGAGAATACATCAATAAATACCATACGAAAATAAATAAATTTTTTTTAAAAAAAAAAACTGGGGTTTTTTTTTTTTTATTATAGTGTGGGCAGGATTTTTTTTTCTGCACACTGACCCCCAGACCCTTCTTTCATATGTAGGGCCCACCAGCCCTTTCTGTTAATTTTTGGTAGAATTTAGGATAACGGCACCACCCCGAAAGGGGTTAAAAAAAGAAATTTGCAAAGAGAGTCGAAAAGGTTATAACCAGCCAAATAAAGGGGAGTATTAACAGTGTAGCAAAAAGCTAAGCGATAGAAAATGAAAACAAACCTTTAACCCCCCAATTTTTTTGAGGAATATACACTGAGACCAGGCTCCTCGCCCCCTATCCTCCCAAGGTAAGGGAAATATTTTTATTTATATAAGTGTAAATATTTTATTTATATAATGTAATATTTCTGAAAATTTCTTTCAAAATGCCACTGTTATTTTCCTATAAGATAATTTCTATTTTTTCTATTATTTACCATCCTTACAAACATTGTTACAATGTAATATCATCATATTGTAAATTTGAACAAATTTATACGGGTTTCAACTAATATTTAAATAAAAAAACCAATCAATTTTTCTAGTATTAAGTACAAGTCTATAAGCTATTTGATTAAATGCCCTTTAAAGCCATGGCATTTAGTGGCCCCCTTTCACTTTAGTTTATGATTTTAACTACAAAAACTGAAAAACCAATGAAATAAAAATTTACTCATTCTATTCTATTAAAAGAAAAAGAAGGACAGTAACCCCGGAAAAAATTGGTACCGAGTCTTAATGGAAGGGGTTCCCCCTTCCCAAAAACTACATACTCCTTCCTTTTCCCCTCCTTCCATCTTCCACATCAACAAATTTTTAATAAAGGTAAGGTTAATTATTATACTTTTAATTATTTGAAAATTTATATATACATACATGTATCAATTTTTCTTTGTAATTTAAATTTAAAATATTTTTTTAATATTTTAAATGTCTGGAACAGATTAATTAAATTTTTATTACAGTGGTCCTCGGTTTTGTGTTTAACCGCCCAGGGGGATGCACTAAAACTTAAACACAAAAAACTGGTTTTCCCATGAAATAATGGAAATTAAATTTTCCCGTTTCAAAACCCCCAGGGTATTAACAAAAATATTTTTTAGAATTAAATATAGATTTATAAAAAAAGAATAAAAATAAATAAAAAGCACTAATAACATGTATAAATGAACATTTAACATCACACTTACTTTTATTGGCGACTTTTTGGGTTTATGGAAGATGGAGAAGGAGAGAGGGGGTTTATTGTTGGGAGGCAGGACAAAATTTCAATTTGACACTAATATCAGCTCTACGGTTTATTTATCTATCACAATTCATCTAATATGACATAATAAACAATATAAATAACATAAAACTGATATAATTAGAATGAAAAAAATTTGTGTCTCATTACAATGTGGTGGGGGGCATCCCTTTCCAGCTATGAAAACATCTTCCTATTTTTTCCTCCTTCAGACCATTAGTATAAGAAAAAGGGGGTTTTTAAACAACCAAGATCACTTTTTTCCCATGCTTCAAGGTGTGAACAGAAATATTCCGTCCAAGCTGGGTGGTAAAACAACACAACAACAAAAAAAACTGGTTTTTGACAAAACTAAAACTTCTACACTCCCCATTCTCTTGTTTATTCATTTAACTTGTTTCTCACCCTCACTCCATTAAGACTGCCTCTTTCCACCACTGCCCCTCACCACCACTGCCCCCATCACCACTGTCTCACCACCACTGCCTCCACCACCACTGCCTCTCATCACCACTCCCTCACCACCACTGCCTCTTTCCACCACTGCCTCACCACCCTCCCTCACCACCACTGCCCCTCACCACCACTGCCCTCACCACCCGCCTCCCACCACCGCCCCCTCCCACCACTGCCTCTACCACCACTGCCCCTCACCACCACTGCCTCTCATCACCCTGTCTCACCACCACCCTCACCACCACTGCCTCTCTCACCACTGCCTCACCACCACTGCCTCCTACCACGCCCCTCACCACCACTGCCTCATCACCACTGCCTCCACCACCACTGCCCTCCACCACTGCCCTTACCACTGCCTCTTTCCACCACTGCCTCTCACCACCACTGCCCCTCACCACCACTGCCTCCCACCACTGCCTCCACCACCACTGCCTCACCACCACGCCCCTCATCACCACGTTTACCACCACCACTGCCCCCTCACCACCACTGCCCTCACCACCACTGCCCCTCACCACCCTGCCCCACCACCACTGCCCCCATACCACTGCCCTCACCACCACTCCCTCATCACCACTGCCTCATCACCGTCCACCACTTTGCCGATTTTTCTTTTAATTCTATGGTGTTCCCCCTTTTTTCCCAAAAGGGCGACACTAGAGCTATCTTTTTTGGGGCCCCTGGGGGCTTATTTGCGTCCAAAATAATCAAGGGGCCAAAAAAAATGGATTGTTAAGAAAAGTTTTTATGAACTGCAGGATAATGTTCATCAACCAGAAACAATGCCCTGCCTGAGAATGTGGGTGGGGGCGGGCTTGGGGCTTTGTATGTGCGCTGGGGACTGGACAGGGTTCCGGACCGAGCCGAAAAAGGAGGGGAAAACAGAAAACAGAGGGGAATTTTCCAAAAAAACCAAAAACTGAAATACACAAAAAAGATAAGAAAAAGGGACCACTGTACAGGACCCCGGTTTTAAATTTTTTGTTCCCGAATGCTGTTAGTCCATTCTTTTTTTCCCAAGAATAATTAAATTAGACTAGTCCTCTTTGACCCCCAAAAAAAACACTTACAAAAACACTTACAAAATACACTTACATAATTTTGATTTGGAGCATAACGAACACCGGGGTCCCTGTATTTTATGGGGGAAAAAAGATTCGGGTTAAGTTATATTCAGTTTGTTAAACCCTCTGGAAAGGGTTAATCATTTAAACCAGGGGTCCCCTGATGTTTGATTAGCTAGGCCTGTATACCTTGTACATGTACTTGTAGTAAATAAAGATATTATATTATTATATGTGGAGTTGACACAGTTCTTTTGCGATGATACTGTCTTTTGGGAGATTCTAAAGAAAAATTGCAAAAGGGTTTTGGACAAGTTTGGGAGGGTGTGTAAAGGTAGAAAGTTGAAAGTGAACATAGATAAGAGTAAAGGGGTATATCAAACGATTTTTAAAAAGAAAATTGAATCACATTGGAGAGGGATTATGGGAAAAAGTAAATGTTTTTAGATATTTGGGAGTTGCGTGTCAGTAGATGGGTTTATGAAGGATGAGGTTAACCCTTTGAATTGATGGGGAAAAAAAGGTGGTGGTGCTTTAGGTTCTGTGGGGACAAAAATGTTTTCCATGGAGGCAAAAGGGGAAAGTACAAAAACATAGTGGTCCAAAACTCTTATATGGGTGGGTTGGGGTTTCAAAACTGCAGCGAGGAGGCGGGTGGGGGGTGGAGATGTCCTGTCTGGGCAATGTGGGTAAATATTGTGCAGAAAATTGGAGGTGGAAATTAGGGGGGTGGAGTTTGTTTTTTCAGAGGGCTGAAGAGGGGGTTTTTGGGGGGTTTGGGCATTTAAGGAATGGATCAAAGAGAATGACTTGGAGAGCGTATAAACTGTGGGGGAAGGAAGGCGGGGTGGTGTCGCCCGAAAAGGTTGGAGGGGGGGGGTAAAGGGGGTTTTTGTGGGCGAGGGCTTGGACTTCCAGTAAGTATGTGTCCCGTGTTAGATGGGAGGAATGGAAAGAAGGGTTTTTTGGGACCTGACGGGGCTGTTGATTGAGCATGGTAATATTTTGTGGGGGATTCGGGGAAACCAGTTAATTGATTTAGTTGGATTTGAGTCCTGGAAATGGGGAAAACAATGCCCCCACTTTAAAGGAGGGGGCTGGGATAGTGACAGTTGGGAGGGGCTTATTCTCAGCATGATCTGAGCTCCTCTGCAAAGACAGTGATTATGTTAGAGGTGAAAGGTTTAATGATATGAAAAATATTTTCTTTTTGGGGGTTTTTTTCTTTTGGGTAACCCCGCCTCGGTGGGGGCGGCCCACTTGTTGAAAAAAAATTTTATTCAACTTTTTTTAAAACTCATACATGGTAAAAATCTTCTTGATACCTTTTGGTTCATTTGAAATAGTAATTTTTTAAATCATGCAACTCTTTTTTTTGTAAAATTTATAGTAAAGCCCATTATAACCTGATCTATGGCTGCAATATTTTTTACATCTTGATCATATCTCTTGTTTTTTCCCCCGTTATCACGTTTTCATAATTTAAAATCCTTCTCATTTTCACATTCGCCTTGTTGTGTTTTTATCATTTATAAGCATAAAAATTACAGAATTTCATTCTGAGGAAACACAGCAGTTTTTAACAAAAAAGCATGTCCCATCATTGCCCATAACAATGTATTTAAAAAGATAATGAAGTGCCAAGAGAAGGTATTTTCCTTCTTCTGTACTTAATTACAAGGAAGTACAAAAAATTTTGAATTGCAGTTGCATTTGAATAAATAATTTTGTTAACATCTGACTGTCAGTCTTGAAAGACTGACCAAGGTCCCTGGTGTATGCTGACCTAAGACTTTTAAAAAAAAAGAAGAATGTCATATAAAGAATGTCTGTCTTCAACTCAGCAGAGGAGGAGGGTGGGTTTCCCTAATGTTGTACAGTCTTAGTGCCCAGTCTCGGGTATTGTCTGCAACAAATATGCACCTAAAATAAAAATTCCCTGCATTAAAAAAAATTTAAAACCCCCCAAAAAAAAAAAATGCAAAGAAAAAAAAAAGCAGTACTTACATATAATTTTTTTTTTGTAGTTTCAAAGGCCATTTCTACAATTTTCCCTCATCATGGTTTTGGAGGCTGCTAGAGGGAAAGGGATGCTAAATATATATTTCCCAAACCCGACTTGATGTTATTAGTTTAAATTTTCCATCTTTTTTATGCATTTTAAACCATATCTTTTTTTGCTGGTGACCCCCAAAAACCCATACACAACTAAAATAATTTCACTAAAAAAAGGTAATAAAATTTTTTTTACAATGACAAAAGATGATACTTCAAAAAAGTGCCAAACAATGGGTTTGGAACATCAACATAAGGACACTAAGAAATTTATCCCAGCTATTACAAAAAACCACCAGGTCTCATAAATTAACAAAATTATCACAGAAAAAGAAAAAAGGAGCATGCAGGAAAGTGAAGATCAGTTAGTGGGGCCCCCTTATACAGCAGGTTGGCCGGGGTTACTGAAAGCAACATAAGAAAGAAACACCTTTTTTTCCACTTAAAAATCATATAAAGGATAACAATTTTACATTTTTATTAAGTTACAAAACTGGATTAAAAAAAAGTAAAATCAAAAGTACACCCATTACCCCTTTAAAAATATTTGAGTCTTAATGGGGGGGAGGTGATGTATTTTTGAAAAATCAGGTGGGGGAGGTATGGTGAGACAGGACCCCCCACCCTTATCTATACTTTTAAAGTGCCCCAAAAGCGATAAATTCTTTAACCCTTACCAAAAATTTGTAGTCTTAATGAGGGTGAGGGGGTGAGTAGATTTTTTGTATGAAGTCAGGGGGGGGGAAAGTATGGACCACCAGGACACCCCACCCACAAAATACAGCCTCTCCTCACTTACCGCGCTCTTTAGCAACTGGGGTTTCGGGCTCTAGGGAGTCTTTGTATTTATGAGCAGGGCATAAACGGGCAGCACAGCATCTCAGCGAAAACATCTCAATCCCCTTCTAAACCTGTACCTAGTTTTTCACAGTCTCCAAGACTACATATTTGTATAAATTTTTACTTTATTGTACCCCATAGTACAAGATAATTCACAGATTAAAGAGGAAAAAAAAAGGGAAAAGAAAGAAATACAAAAGAAATTAGCTATGGTTTTTTTGTGTTTACATTCTCATTTTCGTGGCATCTTAAGAAAAGATTAAACTCAGTGAACAAGGTATGTGGTGGTAATAATAATAAAAAAAAAAAAAAAAAAAATAAAAATTGGGCCCAAAATTTAGCTAAAAAATATAGAAAAATGTTGACATTTAAAGTGCTCCCGGTGATTTTTTTTTAATTTAAAAGGTCCCAAAAATATTTTATACGTTTGCAAAACCTCGAAAATTTTTAAAAAAAAAAAAAAAAAATTTTTTTTTAGTAAAAAAAAGACCCTTTTTTTAAGTGTTATAAAATAAAAAAAAAATTTGGTCATATTACCAAGATTGAGGGTTTGTTGGCACTGGGTGTCACCCGGCAACATCAAATTTTGCTTAAAAATGTTGAATTACCTTTTTTTTTTTTTTTTATATTTTTTATAATTTTTTTTTCTATTTACAATTTATAGTAGTTCTTGTGATTTCAAAAAACTTTTTTCGACACTATTAGTTTCTAAAATTTTCTCAAATAATAATAATTAATAATGATGATATGTATAATAATAATAATAATAATAATAATAATGGTAAATAATAATGATAGCACATAATAAATAAAAAAACGGGGCCCCGGGAGAACGTAAAAACTTCATCCCAAAAAATTCCCCAATTAAAAATTACTAAACAATTTACCCTTGGAATAATTCACGGGGTTATTCCTTTTTCAACCCCCAAAAAATCCTTCCCCCCTTCCAATATTATACACATAATGCGTTTTCCGGTGTTGTTATTTGGGGGTCCACTGTATTTAAAATTTTTCCTTGGCTTGATGAAAGGGAAATTGTTCCCTTATGTTATCTTATCCCACTGCGGGGCCAGTGGTGACATTTGATGAGCTCCTCTTTTCTTTCTTATTTCCCTTTTAAGCAGGGGTAATTTGATTAGCGTACACTGCTTGGTTTTATTTTTTTCAAAACCGGGGTTTTGTCTCGTCTGCCTGTTTTCCCATTCTTTCTGTCCCTGTGTGTCTTTTTCCTTTATTTTAAAGGGGTAGCCTCATAAAACCAACTGGTATTACACACATCACAAGCACAGTTAGCCTTTGTTTTTTTTTTGGTTATCCTGGGTTTTTAAATATTTAATTTTTTACTTATGTTTTCCCTGTGGGGGAAAAGGACAGATAGACAAAAAACAGATACAGACGGGAAAAAGACGGGGGAAAAATTTGCCAGCTCCCGGGCCGAACCCCAGCCTGCGGGCATTTTTCCCTTAAAAGGGAAGTGTTAATTGACGGGACATAAATAAATCCTTGGTTTTTGCCTCACTTTTTGCTCTTGCTGGCACTAAATTTTAAACCCCGCTGTCCAACCCCTCAACCCAAAAATTGCCCCCCTGTTTAAAAAAATTTTAAAAAAAAAAAAAAAAAATTTTTTTCTTAGGGAAATGATAAGAAATCGTTTCCGTGGTAAAGACCCCAAAAGTTTAAAAATTTGTTTTGAAAATCTTTAATTGCCTCTGGTTAGTGATCTCAGCAATTCCATCGGAAATTTTCCCTGACTTTGAGCCCTATTTTCGGTAAATTCCATTTTTCCCAGGAGCAAACTCATAGATATTTTTTTTTGAACTCCATTTTTTTCGTTGGAAAAAAAAACCCCCAATTTATCGGGTTTTAACTCCCAATAAAGTGATCAGAAAATTGGATTTTAAAATTTTATGCAAAAAAAAAAAGTTGTCAATTTTAAAATAGGGAAAAAATAAACAATGCAGACATTCCCGGCACTAAAATAAGATTTATCTGTTCCCTTAGTATCCCGTAGGCCCCCCTTATATTAGTTTTTGGTTTTTTTTTTGATTTTTTTTTCACATTTAAAAAAAGAAGATTTAATTATGAACTATTAATTTTAAAAAAGGTATAAAAAAATTTAGTGCCTTTTGGGAAAAAATATTAACTCACCAATTGATTTTATTAAGGGATGGGTTTATTTGTTTATTTTAACATTTGCAAAAAACGAAATTTCTCCTACTTTAGCTCAAATTTTAAGGTCGTTTTCATCAAAAAATAATCAAAATCATCTTATTTCTTTAATATTTGTCCATTCTATCAAAAAGGACCAAAAAAAAAATACAATTTTTAAAAAATATACAAAAAACACCTCAAAGTTTGGGGTTTAATCCAAAAAAATGGTGGGTTTTTTTTCCTTTTATGTACTCGGTGCAATTTTTTTTTTTATCCAAACTGACCCACACAGACCCATTCCCCTTTATATGTGGGCCTTTCCAGCCCCCGTTTGATTTTAAGCCGTTTTAGAATTTAAAGGGGTGGGGTACGTCTGAAACAGTGGCTCGTAAACGTATATATACCACCAAAAAAGTCAAAGGGGTTTGGTGCCCCCCAAAAAAAACTAAAATGGTCCCAAAATTTTTTAAACAAACGCCCCCGGTGTTAAGACCCATTCTTGCTGATCACATCTCCCCAAATTTCCCAAATTTGAAAGGGAGGGAAAAAAAAACTTTAATGGACCCCAAATCGTAAAACTTCCCCTTCCAACCCTTGCTCATCCATTCCCCAACAATTTCTCCCTTGGGGAAAAATGTCCCCGTGGGTTGTCTATTTCCCGACCCCCAAAAAAACCTTCCACAAAAACACTTACAATACAGTGGGCCCCCGGTTCCGAAATTTAAACCGGTCCCGGGCTATTTTTAATCTGAATCTTTGTTATCTGAAACCCTTTTTTCCATTAAGAAATAAATTAATAAAAAATTTAAATTTCCACAAAAAAAAAATCCTCCAAAAAAAAAAAAAAATTAACTTTTCTTATCTTTATTGAAAGGGGACTTGCAGGCATCGGGAAGATATAGATGATTTGGAGCAGGGGTTAGTGGTTAAGGGGAATCCCCCCCAAAAAGGACCCCCCAGGTAACAAGTCCCTTTCTGGGGTTTTCCTTTTGGGTTTTTTAAATTTCCACTGGGACCAGCTTGGGGGTCACTGACCCCTGCCTGGAAAAGTAACTGTCCACAGTCCTCTTTTTTCTGGCGACTCTTCAACACTTTTCTAAGTACAACATGGCTCTGTCATTGAAGTGGTTGCACAGAAGGTTCTTTTCCCAGCTTGCTCAGGGGGGAAATCTTTCAACAAATGTCTGCAACTCATTCCCTTTGACACATCTCCTTAAGCACTGAAGAAGGCACCCCCCCTTATCTCTCTCTCCCCCTTTTTGAAGCAATAACCCCCAGCCGTGGTCTTTTGGGCTTTTTCCAGATAAAACTCTTGCAGCTCTTCAGTTGTTAGCTCTCCCCCTGTGCTCCTCCACCAACTCTTCCACATCCTCCCCCTCCCCCCAAACCCCCGGGGTTTCCCCCAATTTCCCAAATATCTTCCACAACATGTTCCACAACAGGCACAGGGTGCCCGGGGTCAGGGTCAGCCTCAAACCCTTTCCCCAAAATTCCTCTTTTGGGACAAACCCCCAACAGTGGTCTCCAAGCAGAGTTCAGAGCCCCGGGAAGTCTTTCCTCCCAAGCCTTACCAAAGGCCCCATGCAATGCACGATATTGGGGTGTTTTTTTCCAGAACTCTTTAGGGTCAATTCAGAGTCATTTCAATTAAAGCACCTCTGAAACAGTGCTTTGGTGTAGTTTTTAAAGTTGGAAATGACCGGGGCTGGTCCAGGGGCTGGATGAGAGGGGGTGTTGGGGAGGCAAAAACCTTTCCCTGATGAAATTTATTTTTGTGGCAACAACTCTTGCAATTTGGGAGGATGAGCAGAAGCTTTGTCCAGTAGCAGGGGGCCCTTGGGGGAATTTTTTTTCCCAGGAGGTTTTTCTTCAAAATGGCCAAACACTCCAGTCATCCATTCCTTGAAAATCTCCGGGGACCCCTCCTTTGGGGTTAGCTTTTCCCAAAGCACACACAATTTATTCTTGTCAACACTGTGTTTCCCGAAGGGTCTGGGATTTTCTGCGTGATGCACCAGTAAAGGCTTTTACTTTAAAATCACCAGTGGCATTGGCCCCATCATAAGGGGTTAGCCTGTCTTTTATAGGTTTTTGTCCTTGGTGTGCCTTTTTCCTGAGTAAGTGGTCCTGTTGGGCATTTTCTTCCAAAACAGGCCTGTTTCATCACAATTAAACACTTGTTGGGGGAGGAATTTTTTCAGCCTCTACGAACCCCCTTTTAACTCCCGCACAAATTTTTTAGGGTGCACGTTTTTCTGAGCTGGCTTGCCCCCCATGCCTCACAACATTGTGAAAGCCCTACGTTTCTTAAACTTTCAAACCAGCCTTTGCTGGCTTTAAAATCACCCCTTTACCACTGGTTGCAGGCATTGTCTTTTACAAGATCTGGTGAACTTCCCCTTGTTTTCACAAAAATTTTCACCATAGAAATACTATCACCCGCTTCTGTTTTTTTATGGATCCACACCAACAATAATTTCTCAACATCATCCACTGTTTTTTATTTTTTGTTTCCGTTTAAAAATTTTAACCCCCGGAACATTAGCTTTCTTGATTCATTTTCGGGCCCGGATAGTGCCGGTAGTAGATGGAGTTTTCTTGTACATCCCGGCAAGATCACTCCCAAAAGTACACCACTCTCATATTTTTCTATGATTTCCTTCTTCAGTTCGATGGTGTTCCTCACTCCCCTTTAAAAGGGGGGCCACTAGGAAAACTTCTTTGGGCCAAAGGTGACTTATTTCACAGTGGCAAAATAAACCACCAAAAAAAACACCAAATATATTGTGAATCTTTTTAAAGAGCGCCTTGGGGAAAGGGTTTTCTCAATGGTAAAAACGCTTACTGGCGCCTGGGGCTTGGGGCAGAGCAGGGGGACATCTAATACCTTTTGGGAACAGGAATTTTCGCTAACCGAATTTTTTTAAAAAACTTTCGTTTTCCCGGACGTTTAAAGGAACCCCTTTTGTTAACCGAGGTTCCCCCTTATTATCTTACATAATTTTACGATTTTCCCGGGGGGTTCGTTCTCAGGGGGGCCCTGTATAACATTTGGGGAATTTGCGGGACAGCGGCCGGGGCCTTACCACGCAAGTCATGTATTTATAATTTTAAACTGTTATTTTACCTGACCAAAATCTAGTGATTACATTGATATTAAAAATATGAAAAACAAAAGGGGGACAATCCTGGGGAAAACGTAATTTGTCCCGCTGGAAAAAAAATTTAAAAAGTGTTTAGTTGTGAGTTGTCAGTGAACGATTTTTACCAACATAAGTCCATTA
>WNWK01051051.1:0-10000 GCA_009830355.1 Cherax destructor
CATGTAGCCTGAGTTGTTTTTTTATTGTTTTCCCCCCCATTGTATTTTTTTTTTTGTCTTGAAATAAAGTTTGATAAAAAAAAAAAAAAAAAGGGGGTGGGGGGGGAAGTGGAATTTCCCCAAATGGCTTCAAAAGGGGAAATCTAAATATTTTTTAAAAAAAATTTTTTTTCCCCCTTCCCGGGGAGGAAAGGGGGTCCCACAATTGACCCAAAAGGGTGGCCCCTTTTTTTATATATATATTGTCCGATTGGGAAAAAATTTCCATTTTGGCTTAAATAGCAATGTCACCTTGCCATATAAAAAAAGTGAAAATTTGGTTTTTAATTTTTCCCCAAAATATTCTGAACATAAAAAAAAAATATATTTCATTGTGTTTGTTTATTATTAAATTAATGTTAACGTATCTAAAATATATTTAGTTGGGTTAAGCAAATTAAATTGGGGTTGTTGTAATAAGGTTGGTAGGTTTTAAAGGGGTTTTTTTGGGGTTCAAAATTATAAATTCTTAATTAACATAAAAAAAAAAATATATATCTTTAAACGAAAAAAGAAAAATTTTTTTAAAAGGGCCCCAATTTTAATGAGTTCTTTAATTCCCCAGTTTTACCAATCGGCACGACATATATATATATATATATATATATATATATATATATATATATATATATATATATATATATATATATATATATATATATTTTTGTCGTGCCGATTGGGAAAAAACTTAGATTTTTTAAAAAAACAACGCTCGTCTTGCCAAAAAAGACAAGCGAAAATTTGTTTATGCAAAATTTTCCCCCAAAATCATTCTGAACTTAACGAAATAAATATATTTCATTGGTTTTTTTTTTTTATTAAATTATTGTAAACGTATTAAAATATATATTTGGGGTTTTAAAATAAATTCCCTTGTTGTAATTTTTGGTTTTGGTTTTTTCAAAGTTTTCTTGGTAAAAAAATTATAAATTTTACATTAAATAAAAAAAAAAAAATAATCTTTAAACGTATATATATATATATATATATATATATATATATATATATATATATATATATATATATATATATTTTGCCGATTAGGTAAAACTTGCGTTTTTGGGTTTTAAATAAACCTTCACCTTGCCATATAAGACAAGCGAAAATTTGTGTATGCAAAATTTTTCCAAAATCATTCTGAACATAACAAATGAAGCATTCAAAATATTGAGAAAAAAAAATTTTCTCCTTTTATCAAGCTATTCCATAAAAATGGCAACATAGTATTTGGGGATCATTGCTATAATAAACTAAAAAGAATTTGTAATAATCTAAAAAAAAAAACTAAAAAAAAAATTAGAAAAAATAAATTGAAAATAGTAATTGGACAAAGCACGCTAATAACAATTTTGTAATTAACTTATCATATGAAATACTAGATAAAAATACAACTGCTGCTCTTGGTTTCGGTTTAATTTTGGGGAATTTTAAAAAACCCCAATAATTTGTTAAAACCCCTTCTGTAATTTAAAAACCCCCTCTTTTTTCCCCACTGATAAATTTTAATATTAGTAAGGGGATGGTATATAGCTCAATGTTAAAACAAAATATTCCCAATTCCCCCCAAAAATTTTTTTTAAATCTTATGATTCACTTTTGAATAATAAAAAATTTCCCCACTAAAAAATAAAATAAATGCAATAGTAATTATGAAAAAACCGGGGTTACCAAGATAAAAGGGGTACCTCCTAGATGATTTTGAAACCTATTTTAAAAATTGAAAGAATCCCTTTTAAACTGTTAATAGCAATTTCAATAAAACAATAAAGCACTATTGAAGGGCAAAGATGAAAATTAATTAAAAATTCTTCCACTAATCCATTTTACCTTTATGTTGGGGTTTAAATTTAAAAAACACAAAAAACCGGTAATCCTGTTAGACCAAATTAGCTCCATAGGTTCAGTTTTTTAAACTTTCTAAATGGCTTGTTGATATTTTTTAGCCCAATTGTTGGAAAAAAAAATTTTTTTAAATTTTTAAAGTTAAAAACAACTTTTGGGGTTTTGTTTTTAAATTAAGCACCTTGACTGATTTAAATGGGGTTTTAATATGGTTATTTTTTTGTTACCTCCCCTTTTTCAAAAGTTCCAGTTGATGATTTACTAAAGTTTTATCTAAGAACTGGTTAATTACGATTTACCATTTCCAGTTCCTACTATCATTAAACTTATTAAACTTTTGTATTGTTGATAAAATTTGTATTTAATGATGTGTTTTTAATCAGAAGTTTGGTATGGCAAAAAGGGGAAAACCTCTTTTCCCCCTTCTTAGTAATGTATATATGGAATTTTTTTAAACAAGATTGCTTAACACAATTCTTTCTAATAGATCTAAGTGGTATAGATATGTTGATGACATTTTTTTTCCTTATGCCTAAGAATGTAGACATAAACCATTTCCTTGGGGTTAAATTAAAAGCTTAGCTCATTCTATAAAAAAATTTTCTGTTGAATTTGGGGAATAAATTTTAAACCTTGCCTTTCCCCGGTTTTTTATTATTAAAAGGGAACATTGATTTTAAATTTAAAAAATTTTGAAAACCACAAATAATTGTTCCTAGTACATATTACTCTTCACAACAAGATTTTAGTTAAAGGGTCGGTTTTCTTCTATGTTTTGAGAGCTTTTGCATTTGTAGTCCAGAGTTCATAGATGAAGAAATCTGAAAAAATTTTTGAAATATTTTAAAAATTTAAAATACCCCAAAAAACATAATTGATAAATTTTTTTAAAATAGCTAAAAAATTTTTTTTCAACCAAAAAAAGGGCAACCAACCTTTTAAAAAAAATATTTTGGGTTTTCCATTACCATGAAAACTTGGTTGATATGCCTTTTTTTTCTTAATAATTTTAATATCAAAATTGTAATTAAAAATCTTTTTAAAAAAAAGATTTTTTATAAAAATTCCCCCCAAAAGCTAGTGTCTATAAGTTCCCCCGTAAAATAGGGGTAAAGTTTATTATTTCAAACTGGTAAAAGTCTTGAACAAAAAATTAAAAAAAATTTTAAAAATAGCATTACAACTGAAAATTCTAATGCTCTATTTATTCATGTGAAAAGATTTTAAACCCTCCAATTGATTTTCAAAATGTTTTAAAGGGTTTTAAAAAAAGGTTTTTAAAATAAAAAAAATTTTTTAAAAATTTTAACAATAACAAGGACAGTAATATTTATAGTGGAAAAACAGAATGGAGCAGGAAGGGTAAAAGAGAAAGGGAGGGTCTTTAAAAGTGTATTAACAAATAGTCGAAAGGTGGGAAACAAGATGGACGATTTGAGATTAGTTGCAAGTGCAGGTAACATTGATGTATTTGATAACTGAGACGTGGTTCAATACGAAAATAGGGACATGCCTGCTGAATGTCATATACGGGGTTTTTTAAATTGTTCCAAGTAGACAGTTTCGGGAAGGGGGGGGAGGGCACTGTATGCCCGAGATCGCTTGAACTGTTGCATAAAAAGGAAAAAGTCTGAAATTACACATACAGAGTTTGTCTGGATAGAATTTTCAGAGGGGCATGAAAAATTGATTTTAGGTGTGAAAATACCGTCCCCCAAACTTAGATAGGGACCAAGGAGACTACTATGGGGGGAAATTGTTAAGGCCACAATGCACGATAACGTATTTAAATTTTGACTTCAACTTTAGTCAAATTGATTGGAATTTTTGACTGGGAATTTAGAATCTAACGACTTTTTAGAAGTAGTTCAAGATTGTTGAAGCAGTTTGTACAAAAACCTTTACAAGGAAAATAATCTGCTTGACTTAGTTCTGGCAACAAGGAAACCCTTGTTAATAATTTAGAAATTACAGAGGAACTCGGCGCAAGGACCACAAAACAATTACCTTTTGGGATTGAATGGAAGTTTCATAGTAGGAATAACTTTAGTAACGGTCCCAGATTTTCTCTTAGCAGATTACAATGGACTTAGAGAACACTTATCATCTGTGGACTGGGGTAATGAAAGAGCTATCAATATGACAGTTTTCTGAACACTATACATGCTGCAAAGAACATTTATCCCATATAAAGAAATTAGATCGAATAGAAATGACCCAAAAAGGATGAATAATAGGCTCAAATATCTTTTAGGGCAGAAGAAAGGAATTTATAGGCGTATCAAAAGAGGTGAGGTTCATCTTTTGAATCAGTATATTGACATTAAGAGGGGCGTTAAAAGGGGATAAGAAAAGCTAAGCGGGGCTACGAAATTAAAGTTGCTAGGGATTCGAAAACCAACCCAAAAGTTTTTTTAGGTGTATAGAACAAAAGTTAGAGATAAGATGGTCCCCAAAAAAAATATGGGATCTTTCTGACAAAGAGAATGAAATGTGCTCATTTATAATAATTATTTTCCTCGGTTTTCACTCAGGAAAGACACCAATAATATCCCAAGAATTAGGTATTTTAGTGGGCCTGGGAAAAAGATAAATTATGTAGTATCACAGTCACTAGCGAATTGTTATCAAAAAAGATAGACCGTTTGAAGCAAAATAAATCCCAGGCCCGATGAGCTTTTTTTTTAAGGGTTCTTAAGGAATGCAAAATTGAACTCTGAACCCTTAACTAACATTTTTAACCTATCTCTTCAAACAGGTGTAGTGTCTGATACGTGGAAGATGGATAATGTAATTCCTATTTTTAAAAACAGGGGACAAGTCGTTTCCATCAAATTACCGCCCAATAAGTCCAAATCAATTGTGGGGGAAATTATTAGAGTCTATTATAGCTGATAACATAAGAAGCCATCTGATAGGCATAATTTGGGTTAATGATACTCCATGGATTCAAAGGCCGTTTTCCCGCCCCCCTAATTTTTTAACTTTTTCAGTAAGGCTTTTGAGGCAGTTGATCATGATAAAGAATTCGATATTGTTTATTTGGGTTTTAGTAAGGCTTTGATAGAGTACCACATCAGAGACTGTTAAAGAAAGTGGCTGCTCACGGCATTGGGGAAAAGTGTTTTTATGGATCGAGTCATGGCTCACCAATAGGAAGCAGAGGGTGTGCATTAATGGGGTTAAATCTGAGTGGGGATCTGTAACAAGTGGCGTTCCACAGGGATCGGTTTTGGGCCCGTTGTTGTTTATAATATATATAAATGACCTTGACGAGGAATTTCTAGTGATATGAGCAAATTCGCTGATGACACGAAGATAGGTAGGATAATCGATTCAGACGTAGATGTCAGTGAACTACAGGAGGATTTAGACAAACTCAATTCCTGGTCAGAAAATGGCAGATGCAGTTCAATGTAGATAAATGCAAAGTTCTAAAGCTCGGGAGTGTCCATAACCCAGGCACTTATAAGTTAAATAACGTAGAACTTAGCCATACAGATTGCGAGAAGGACTTGGGGTGATAGTAAGCAGCAACCTTAAACCAAGACAGCAATGCCTAAGCGTACGAATAAGGCAAATAGATTACTGGGATTTATATCAAGAAGTGTTAGCAACAGAAGTCCAGAGGTTATATTACAGCTTTATACATCATTAGTAAGGCCTCACCTAGATTACGCAGCTCAGTTCTGGTCTCCATATTACAGAATGGACATAAATTCGTTAGAAAACATTCAGCGTAGAATGACTAAATTAATACATAGCATTAGAAATCTTCCTTACGAAGAAAGATTGAAGACCCTTAAATTACATTCACTTGTAAGACGTAGAATGAGGGGAGACATGATCGAGGTATACAAGTGGAAAATAGGTATTAACAAAGGGGATATAATAAGGTCTTGAGGGTATCTCTCCAGAGAGAACCCGCAATAATGGATTCAAGTTAGATAAGTTTAGATTTAGAAAGGATATAGGAAAGTATTGGTTTGGAAATAGGGTAGTTGATGAGTGGAACAGTCTGCCTAGTAGGGTTATTGAAGCTAGGACCTTGGGTAGTTTTAAATTTAGGTTGATAAATTCATGAGTGAGAGGGTTGGATTTGAGTGGAATTGCACATGAGTAAATAAAATTATCAAATCTTATTTCTTGGGTAGCATTGAAAGTTGGGTTGAACAAGTGTTCTGTTGGTGGGATGGAATGTGAAGGACCTGCCTAGTATGGGCCAACAGGCCTGCTGCAGTGTTCCTCCTTTCTTATGTTCTTATGTTCTTATGATGTGACTGTGAGGTGTATTCTGCCTCTTTATGCTTCTTCTCACGTTTCCTTTTATAGTTCCTTGATAATGTGAGTAGTCACGAAAGCGCTTGGAATTCTTCTATTTTTTCATAGTGGTTGTTTTGCATATATATATATATATATATATATATATATATATATATATATATATATATATATATATATATATATAATATATATATATATATGTCGTGCCGATTAGGTAAAACTTGATTTTGCTTAAATAGCAACGTCATCTTGCCATATAAGACAAGTGAAAATTTGGTATGCATAATTTCGCCAAAATCATTCTGAACCTAACGAAAAAATATATTCATTGTGTTTGTTTATTAAATTAATGTTAACGTATCTAAAATATATTTAGTTGGTTAGGCTAAATAAATTGCGCTTGTTGTAAAGGTTAGGTGGTTCAAAGTTTTCTTGGTACAAAATTATAATTTTTACATTAACATAAATGAAAATATATATCTTTAACGTATAAGAGAAAATTTTAGAAAGGACTTATTTTAAATGAGTTCTTGTAATTGACCAGTTTTACTAATCGCACGACATATATATATATATATATATATATATGTCGTGCCGATTAGGTAAAACTGGTCAATTAGCAAGAACTCATCTAAAATTAAGTCCTTTCTAAAATTTTCTCTTATTCGTTTAAAGATATATTTTTCATTTATGTTAATGTAAGAATTTATAATTTTGTACCAAGAGAAACTTTGAAACCTACCTAACCTTATTACAACAAGCGCAATTTCATTTAGCCTAACCAACTAAATATATTTTAGATACGTAAACATTAATTTAATAATAAACAAACACAATGAAATATATTTTTTCGTTATGTTCAGAATGATTTTAAGGAAATTATTGCATACAAATTTTCACTTGTCTTATATGGCAAGGTGAGCGTTGCTATTTAAGCCAAAATCGCCAGTTTTATCTAATCGGCACTTATATATATATATATATATATATATATATATATATATATGTCGTCGATTAGGTAAAACTGGTCAATTAGCAAGAACTCATCTAAAATTAAGTCCTTTCTAAAATTTTCTCTTATACGTTTAAATATATTTTTTCATTTATGTTAATGTAAAAATTAAAAATTTTGTACCAAGAGAAACTTTGAAAACCTACTAACCTTATTACAACAAGCGTTAATTTAGCCAACCCAACTAAATATATTTTAGATACGTTAACATAATTTAATAATAAACAAACACAATGATATATATTTTTTCGTTATGTTCAGAATGATTTTGGCGAAATTATTGCATCACAATTTCACTTGTTTATATGGCAGTGAGCTGCTATTTAAGCAAAATCGTAGTTTACCTAATCGGCACGACATATATATATATATATATATATATATATATATATATATATATATATGTCGTGCCGATTAGGTAAAACTTGATTTTGGCTAAATAGCAACGCTCACCTTGCTATATAAGACAAGTGAAAATTTGTGTATGCAATAATTTCGACAAAATCATTCTGACATAACGAAAAAATATATTTCATTGTGTTTGTTTATTATTAAATTAATGTTAAAGTATCTAAAATATATTTAGGGGTTAGGCTAAATTAAATTGCGCTTGTTGTAATAGGTTAGGTAGGTTTTCAAAGTTTCTCTTGGCTCAAAAATTTTAAATTCTTACATTAACATAAATGAAAAAATATATCTTTAAACGAATAAGAGAAAATTTTAGAAAGGACTTAATTTTAGATGAGTTCCGCAATTGACCAGTTTTACCTAATCGGAAAACATATATATATATATATATATATATATATATATATATATATATATATATATATATATATGAAAAAAGATCACAGTAAACAGGTGATATTAAATATGAAGACACCACTATGAAAATAGAAGAATTCAAGCGTTAGATTACATTATCAGGAACATATAGTTCCTTGATAATGTGAGTAGTCTCGAAAGTGCTTGGAATTCTTCTATTTTTCATAGTGGTTGTCTTGTATATATATATATATATATATATATATATATATATATATATATATATATATATATATATATATATATATATATATATATATATATATATATATATATATTTTATGGAATTTCAAGAACAAATAAAATTGCACATTTTTTTATTAAAAAGTATACACTTTGAGCTAACATTCACAAGGTTGCCTCAGGTGTTCTAAGTCCTTGAATCAAGAACCTTCCTCTCCAGCCAAGACTACACATTCATCACCCTATATCTCAAACCCATATCTTCAAACATTAATCTGCAAAAGCTACGCTCTTCATCTTCTAATCAATCAATGTCTTATAAATGAATTGTCCCAAATAATCTTTTCAATCACTACACACTTGGCTGTGTCCAACAGCCTCTGATTACATATATATATATATATATATACCTGCTGTACCCGGCCACGTGTTGCTTTGGCTCAGTCTGGCCGACAGAGACTCGAACCTACGAACCTTGTGACAAGGTACGTAGTGCTTTGCCGACCGTACCCCCTGGACTTATACCTTGGCTTCCAGCTCACGCTAGACGTTGATCCAAGGCACCCAGCTTTCAGGAAGGAGGCTTACAGCTTTTCATCTCATCCCCTGCATGCATCGACACAACTAGAGATTTTTACAATGATAGGAATTCGCAAGAGCATGCGAAATATTCACAAACACTGATCTCTGGCCGACGGAGACTCGAACCTACGAACCTTGTGACAAGGTGCACAGTGCTTTGCGATCGTACCACACTGGACCAATACCTTGGCGTCCAGCTCACACTAGACGTTGATCCAAGGCACCCAGTGTGGAGGCCTAAAAATAGTTGTTTGACTTTTGGGCTCTTAGGAACGTAACCCTATTTTTCCCATAAGTTTTTCAGTTCATAGAGATTGTCTGGTTTGCCGACTCTAGAACACTCACAGTCTCTGTAGTAAAATATTTAGTATAGCGTGTGTTGCATTGCGCTTTTTTTTTAAAAAAAGCAAGTAGGTACATAGAAACACGCGCGTATTCTATTGCAACGTTGTGTAAAAATTTCAATGCAATCGGTGAAGAACTTTCGGAGATTTACGATTTTGAAAAACAAACATTTACATATATATATATATATATATATATATATATATATATTATTTTATATATATATATATATATATATATATATATATATATATATATATATATATATATATATATATATATATATATATATTACAACAAGCGCAATTTAATTTAGCCTAATTGACCAGTTTTACCTAATCGGCAGACATATATATATATATATATATATAAATATATATATATATATATATATATATATATGTCGTGCCGATTAGGTAAAACTTTATTTTGGCTAAATAGCAACGCTCACCTTGCCATATAAGACAAGTTAAAATTTGTGTATGCAATAATTTCGCCAAAATCATTCTGAACATAACGAAAAAATATATTTCAATGTGTTTGTTTATTATTAAATTAATGTTAACGTATCTAAAATATATTTAGTTGGGTTAGGCTAAATTAAATTGCGCTGTTGTAATAAGGTTAGTAGGTTTTCAAAGTTTCTCTTGGTACAAAATTATAAATTTTACATTAACATAAAGGAAAAAATATATCGTTAAACGTATAAGAGAAAATTTTAGAAAGGACTTAATTTTAAATGAGTTCTTGCTAATTGACCAGTTTTACCTAATCGGCACGACATATATATATATATATATATATATATATATATATATATATATATATATATATATATATATATATATATATATATATATATATATATATATATATTGCATACTAAAT
>WNWK01051052.1:0-12617 GCA_009830355.1 Cherax destructor
ACACACACACAAACACACACAAACACACACAAACAAGTTGAAGACTCAGATGAGTCACAGAGATGTTAGGAAGTATTTCTTCAGTACAGAGTTGTCAGAAAGTGGAATAGTCTGGAAAGTGATGTAATGGAGGCAGGATCCATATATACCTTTAAGAAGAGGTATGATAAAGCTCATGGATCATGGAGAGTGACCTAGTAGCGACCAGTGAAGAGGCGGGGCCAGGAGCTGTGGATCGATCCCTGCAACCACAATTAGGTGGGTACAAGCGGGCACGTAAACAACAACACATAATACTGTCGTTCAAGTATAACATGTATGTAAATACAAATTCTCAAGCACACTTACTGTGTTTAATATTCTGAGTCTTATATCAGTCACACTTGTGCGCACATTCTCACGCACATATCTGCGCTGTCTCACACTTGTGCGCACATTCTCACGCACATATCTGCGCTGTCTCACACTAGTGCGCACATTCTCACGCACATATCTGCGCTGTCTCACACTTGTGCGCACATTCTCACGCACATATCTGCGCTGTCTCACACTTGTGCGCACATTCTCACGCACATATCTGCGCTGTCTCACACTAGTGCGCACATTCTCACGCACATATCTGCGCTGTCTCACACTTGTGCGCACATTCTCACGCACATATCTGCGCTGTCTCACACTTGTGCGCACATTCTCACGCACATATCTGCGCTGTCTCACACTTGTGCGCACATTCTCACGCACATATCTGCGCTGTCCATCACATTTCAGCAAGTGTCCACTTCTTCACGCACATATCTGCGCTGTCTCACACTTGTGCGCACATTCTCACGCACATATCTGCGCTGTCTCACACTTGTGCGCACATTCTCACGCACATATCTGCGCTGTCTCACACTTGTGCGCACATTCTCACGCACATATCTGCGCTGTCTCACACTTGTGCGCACATTCTCACGCACATATCTGCGCTGTCTCACACTTGTGCGCACATTCCCACGCACATATCTGCGCTGTCTCACACATATGTAAAAAATCAATTATTTTGCACAGACAATGAAAGGGAAATAAGGAAATTCTTGAGTAACTTTTAATAAAATTCTGTATAAAAGGATGTAGAATGTTGTTATATAGTGTTTGAAGGTATTCTTCGTAAGAAATGGGAAGATGTAAAGAAGCAATAATTGATATAAACTTGCCTTGGAAGTTTAAGGTAAGAAGTAACCAGAAATAATTATTGAACAATTAAAATCTTTCCCACTTTCTAATTTTTCATGTGTTCACTTTTCTTACCTTCTCTATATTTAGAAAAATATTCATAATAACAAACACAGAAAATATGTCCGGCAGGAAAATAAGGACAAGAAACTGTGAGACTCGACCTCCAGACGAAAAGAATTTCAGTATCGGATCCTACAACCTGGCCGCTACAACCTGGCTGCTACAACCTGGCTGCTACAACCTGGCCGCTACAACCTGGCCGCTACAACCTGGCCGCTACAACCTGAACGCTACAACCTGGCTGCTACAACCTGGCCGCTACAACCTGGCCGCTACAACCTGGCCGCTAACACCTGGCCGCTACAACCTGGCCGCTACAACCTGGCTGCTACAACCTGGCTGCTACAACCTGACCGCTACCTGGCCGCTACAACCTGGCCACTACAACCTGGCCGCTACAACCAAGCCGCTACAATCTGGCCGCTACAACATGGCCACTACAACCTGGCCATTACAACCTGGTCGCTACAACCTGGCCGCTACAACCTTGCCGCTACAACCTGACCGCTACAACCTGGCCACTACAACCTGGCCACTACAACCTGGCCCTCAACGCGCTACAACTGCCTCAACTGCCAACTGGCATTACAACCTGGCCGCTACAACCTGGCCGCTACAACCTTGCCGCTACAACCTGGCCGCTACAACCTGGCCACTAAAACCTGGCCATTACAACCTGGTCGCTAGAACCTGGCCGCTACAACCTTGCCGCTACAACCTGACCGCTACAACCTGGCCACTACAACCTGGCTCCTCACAACCTGGCCACTACAACCTGGCCGCTACAACCAGCGCCACAACCTGGCCGCTACAACCTGGCCGCTACAACCTGACCGCTACAACCTGGCTGCTACAACCTGACCGGCTACAACCTGCTCCTACAACCTGCCGCTACAACCTGGCCGCTACAACCTAGCACCTGCCTACAACCTGGCCGCTACAACCTGGCCGCTACAACCTGGCCACTACAACCTGGCCGCTACAACCTGACCACTACAACCTGGCCGCTACAACCTGGTCGCTACAACCTAGCCACTACAACCTGGCCGCTACAACCTGACCGCTACAACCTGGCCGCTACAACCTGGCCGCTACAACCTGGCTGCTACAACCTGACCGCTACAACCTGGCCGCTACAACCTGACCGCTACAACCTGGCCGCTACAACCGGCGCTACAACCCTGGCCGCTACAACCTGCCGCTACAACCTGATCAACTGCTACAACCTGGCCGCTACAACCTGGCCTGCTACAACCTGACCGCTACAACCTGCCGCTACAACCTGGCGCGCTACAACCTGCCGCTACAACCTGGCCGCTACAACCTGGCCGCTCAACTCCTGACCGCCTACAACCTGGCTGCTACAACGCGCTCAACCTGGCCGCTACAACCTGGCTGCTACAACCTGGCTGCTACAACCTGGCTGCTACAACCTGGCCGCTCAGCTACACCTGGCCGCTACAACCTGGCCGCTACAACCTGACCCTACAACCTGGCTGCTACAACCTGGCCGCTACAACCTGGCCACTATGCACAACCTGGCTGCTACAACCTGGCTGCTACAACCTGACCGCTATAACCTGACTGCTACAACCTGGCCTGCCTGACACAACCTGGCCGCTACAACCTGGCTGCTACAACCTGGCCGCTAACGCAACCTGGCCTGCCTACAACCTGGCTGCTACAACCTGGCCGCAACCTGGCCTACAACCTGGCTGCTACAACCTGGCTGCTACAACCTGGCCGCTACAACCTGGCCGCTACAACCTGGCTGCTACAAACCTGGCGCTACAACCGGCCTACAACCTGGCCGCTAACACACCTGGCCGCTCAACTGGCCAAACCTGGCCCTACAACCTGGCTGCTACAACCTGGCTGCTACAACCTGGCTGCTACAACCTGGCCGCTACAACCTGGCCGCTACAACTCTTTGTTAATGTCTCTAATATTGTTTGTTGTTTTATGTATTAGTATGTTGCTCTAGTGTTTCCCTGTTTTACTGAGCTGTTCTTGTATGCTCTTGTGCGGTACTTGTGTATTACTGTATTGTTGTAGTGTATTTTTATTGTGCATTACTGTATTGTAGTTATGTCCTAACTAACTTATTGTTTTTGTGTATTACTTTACCGTTGTTGCATGTTGACATATTTGCTGTATTGTTGATGTAAGTTGAAGGTTGCATATTGTTACTGACACCAAGCACAGCAAACTTTCCTACTGTAGCTTCCACAACAGTGTATATTGATATTCATGTCACCCCAAGTAATTGTCCTGCATGACTAAGGTTCCCAACACATTCACTCATCTCCCACGATCTATTTTTCTCATCTATACTTACCTTCCCTATACAATTTTAATATATATAGCGTTATCTGCTCTGCACATCAAAAATTAGTAACTCCATCATAGTCTCGAGCTGCTGACAAATAAATTTTGGCAGCCACTTCCACAACCTGGCTAGTGTGTTACAGTGTTTCTATCTCCTTCCTATACTGCTGTTTTATGCAGTGGTGTCTTGTTTTACATAATAAGTCATGTCTTTCACAACAAAGCATTTATTTTGTTTTATTCTTGTCTGTTTACAAGAGAAAAGATGTAATGAAAGTAAGATATAATGATGCAGACGAAAAGTTATGTATAATATTTCAGTAGTTACGACAGTTTTAATGTTTTCCTAAATAAAGCTGAAGTTACTGTGGGTTCAGTGATCTTCCAACAACAGTGAAGTACTGTGGGTTCAGTGGTCTTCCAACAACAGTGAAGTCACTGTGGGTTCAGTGATCTTCCAACAACAGTGAAGTACTGTGGGTTCAGTGGTCTTCCAACAACAGTGAAGTACTGTGGGTTCAGTGGTCTTCCAACAACAGTGAAGTCACTGTGGGTTCAGTGATCTTCCAACAACAGTGAAGTCACTGTGGGTTCAGTGGTCTTCCAACAACAGTGAAGTCACTGTGGGTTCAGTGATCTTCCAACAACAGTGAAGTCACTGTGGGTTCAGTGGTCTTCCAACAACAGTGAAGTCACTGTGGGTTCAGTGATCTTCCAACAACAGTGAAGTCACTGTGGGTTCAGTGATCTTCCAACAACAGTGAAGTACTGTGGGTTCAGTGATCTTCCAACAACAGTGAAGTACTGTGGGTTCAGGGGATCTTCCAACAACAGTGAAGTCACTGTGGGTTCAGTGGTCTTCCAACAACAGTGAAGTCACTGTGGGTTCAGTGATCTTCCAACAACAGTGAAGTCACTGTGGGTTCAGTGATCTTCCAACAACAGTGAAGTACTGTGGGTTCAGTGATCTTCCAACAACAGTGAAGTACTGTGGGTTCAGTGATCTTCCAACAACAGTGAAGTCACTGTGGGTTCAGTGGTCTTCCAACAACAGTGAAGTCACTGTGGGTTCAGTGATCTTCCAACAACAGTGAAGTACTGTGGGTTCAGTGATCTTCCAACAACAGTGAAGTACTGTGGGTTCAGTGATCTTCCAACAACAGTGAAGTACTGTGGGTTCAGTGATCTTCCAACAACAGTGAAGTACTGTGGGTTCAGTGATCTTCCAACAACAGTGAAGTCACTGTGGGTTCAGTGGTCTTCCAACAACAGTGAAGTCACTGTGGGTTCAGTGGTCTTCCAACAACAGTGAAGTCACTGTGGGTTCAGTGATCTTCCAACAACAGTGAAGTCACTGTGGGTTCAGTGATCTTCCAACAACAGTGAAGTCACTGTGGGTTCAGTGGTCTTCCAACAACAGTGAAGTCACTGTGGGTTCAGTGGTCTTCCAACAACAGTGAAGTCACTGTGGGTTCAGTGGTCTTCCAACAACAGTGAAGTCACTGTGGGTTCAGTGATCTTCCAACAACAGTGAAGTCACTGTGGGTTCAGTGGTCTTCCAACAACAGTGAAGTCACTGTGGGTTCAGTGATCTTCCAACAACAGTGAAGTCACTGTGGGTTCAGTGGTCTTCCAACAACAGTGAAGTCACTGTGGGTTCAGTGGTCTTCCAACAACAGTGAAGTCACTGTGGGTTCAGTGATCTTCCAACAACAGTGAAGTCACTGTGGGTTCAGTGGTCTTCCAACAACAGTGAAGTCACTGTGGGTTCAGTGATCTTCCAACAACAGTGAAGTCACTGTGGGTTCAGTGGTCTTCCAACAACAGTGAAGTCACTGTGGGTTCAGTGATCTTCCAGCAACAGTGAAGTCACTGTGGGTTCAGTGGGTTTAGAAGTTTCAAAGGTATTCTTCCAACGTGAAAGTCATTATAAGTTCTTAGCTACTTCAATATTAAGTATTACTTCCCAGCTGGGTTGGAGTCACTATGGTGACATTATCTTCAACAGATTCGTAAGCATAGTAGTGTTCTCTATCAAAATATAGCTGATTACAGTAATCAAAAGACCTTCAAAGTAAGATGTAAAGTTATGCATAAAACTAAGACTAAACTCCTGTAAATACTCATTAGAAAGATGGTAAATTACCATAAATAATAAATAAATAATTTAATAAGACTTTCTCGCTTAGTAATTCTTTCAGAGCTTCGTGTGTTTCACCATTTCTTTGCTAACATAAACAACAAAGACCATAATAAACATTAAACAAAAACTCTTTGGGAAAATAATAGTCTCTGAAATCAGGAGACCTGATCTTAGGACAAAAGAATTTTGGCAGACAATTGTGAAGGCTGGACAACACGTTTTTTCATTAAGGTCTCTGATAAACGTCCATTATGGGAGTTATGGTCAGCAGAAATCTGAAGCCAAGACAAAGGTGCCTAAATATTTGCAATAAATTTATCAGATTACTTGGATTTATAGTAAAAAATTTAAGGAACAAGAGTTCAAAAGTTACTTTACAACTCTATACATCACCAGTAAGATCTCACATAGAGTATGATAAATTAGACATGTACAACACTTCGGTATCCTTACTGTGAAAACATTTCGCCACACAGCGGCTTCATCAGTCCAATACAAAGAAGAATGGTGAAGATCAGAAGGTGTTTTAGGTAATCAGTCTCTTAGCCCGGAGTCGATGTATTCAGTCCTTCAGTCTTAAAAAGAATACTGAATATGCAAGAAGTATAAGTCCCTTTTTCACGCATATTTCATATTCTTTTCAAGACTGAAGGACTCATTACATTGACTCCAGGCTGAGGGACTGATTACCTCAAACTCCTGATCTTCACCATTTGTGTTTGTAATGGACTGATGAAGCCACTGTGCGGCGGAAAGTTTCCACAATAAACATACCCAAGTGTTACACATTTGTCTGATTTATCAACTGTGAACCATTTATCAACACTCAGATTAACCAGCTCAGTTGTGGTCGCAATAGTAGACAATGGATATAAATGCATTGAAGAACATTCAGAGAATGATAACACAATTAATACATAATATGAGGCATCTTTCATACGAGGACAGGCTGAGAGCCTTGAGCTTCACTCTCGAGAGAGACGTAAAATAAGAGGAGATAACACAGAGGTATATACGTAGAAGACAAACATAAATAAAGTACCGAGGAAATTGAATCTAGAAAGAACTGGAAATAACGAATATAAATTGAATAAATTTAGATTTAGAAATGACGTTTTCAGAGATGTGGATGAGTGTAACAATCTACCAACTAGGCTCATAGAGGCTAAATCCTTCGGGAAATTTAAAAATAGGTTAGATCAATAAAAGAGTGTGAAAGGTTGGAGAAATAAGAAGGTGGGAATGGTTGGTTTTGAGATGGTCGTGCCTGGTATGGGCCAGTAGGCCTGCTGCAGTGCTCCTCCATTCTGATGTTCTTATCAATCGTGCGAACTCTAAAGCATTAACTTGTAGAAAAAATGGTGGAAAAAATGAATGCATTAAATATTTATTTACTACCAGAGTATTTGAAGACTAGTGTGAACTTCAGGAGGAAGTTTATAAGTGCAACAACTACTGTCAACTTTAACATTAATTATGATAGCCAGAAAATGTAGCACCATAAATATAATTAATATAATATAGATAATTACGAAATGCTAATTAAATACTTATAATAAGCTAAAGAAAAAAGAGTAAACACTAGGGTTTTAATAAGATTATTGTTAAAAATAATTTTTTGAAATAAATTTAATAAAAACTCGAGTATAATAACCAAATGTATTTTTATTTATTTTATTATGAGCTACATTTATGTATTTCAAATTATTATGTCTACCTACGTGACTGTATTCTAAATTATTATGTCTACCTACGTGACTGTATTCTAAATTATTATGTCTACCTACGTGACTGTATTCTAAATTATTATGTCTACCTACGTGACTGTATTCTAAATTTGACATTATTGTGTAAGTTATTTACGAAAAACTAAAATGAAACGTGTTGCTTCTATATTTTTTTGTTTATAAACAAACAAGAATAACTAAAACATTTTCATTGTGATGGTTCTTAGCAAGTGTAACTTTCATGTCTCTTAGCAAGTGTAACTGTCATGTCTCTTAGCAAGTGTAACTTTCATGTCTCTTAGCAAGTGTAACTTTCATGTCTCTTAGCAAGTGTAACTTTCATGTCTCTTAGCAAGTGTAACTTTCATGTCTCTTAGCAAGTGTAACTTTCATGTCTCTTAGCAAGTGTAACTTTCATGTCTCTTAGCAAGTGTAACTTCCATGTCTCTTAGCAAGTGTAACTTTCATGTCTCTTAGCAAGTGTAACTTTCATGTCTCTTAGCAAGTGTAACTTTCATGTCTCTTAGCAAGTGTAACTTTCATGTCTCTTAGCAAGTGTAACTTTCATGTCTCTTAGCAAGTGTAACTTTCATGTCTCTTAGCAAGTGTAACTTTCATGTCTCTTAGCAAGTGTAACTTTCATGTCTCTTAGCAAGTGTATCTTTCATGTCTCTTAGCAAGTGTAACCTTCATGTCTCTTAGCAAGTGTATCTTTCATGTCTCTTAGCAAGTGTAACCTTCATGTCATCCCTTACTTATAGTAGTGTTCAAAAAACCCCGGACTCACTATTATATACAATTATAAAGTATTGTTTAAGTAAACTAGACAGTATAACAATGTATATGACAGAACTGTGACTGACACAGTGATGGGGAAACAAAATTTATGTAATAAATAACAGACAGACAGAGATTAAAAGGGAAGGGAATGTATGGAGGAACTTAAGAAAACTTTAACATAAAAAGAAGCGAATTGTTGCGAAAGACATTGTTATTGTTGATGTTACTGATATATATAAGTGAATATATAAGTGAATAAAACACCAGTATAGGAGACATAAACAAAGAGGCGAATTTGCCAAGTTGCATAATCGACTGTTGATATCTTGTTTGTCAATAGATGTAGACTACCATGATGGTCACCTTTATTACCAGAGAGTTGTTTATAGCAATATTTGTATTAATTCATATAGTGGAGATAAGTATGGATGAGTGAAGACTCTGGATACTGAGAAGTATTCAGTGAATATTTTGTGAATTCTGAGTCAACATAATTGGTTTCGGAGATATAAATGTCAATTTTGGAGACTCAGTTAAGGAAGGTGAGGCAGGAAAGTACACCAACATAAAGCAACAGTATACCAACATACAATAATGGTAACAGGGAAGAAGAGTAAAGTAAAAAGCAGAACCTATTAAAAAGAGTAGAGTAAAGCACACAAGACAGCGCAGTAACACAGAACAACAACACAAACCATCGGTAACCCAACACCCAACAACAGTACGGAATCATACAAAAACATGTTAAAACAGTACAGTAACATGCGGTTACACCAGAACAATACAATTAAAAGCAAAACCAGTTCAGTTATACATAAAAACAGTATTAGTGTACAGAGATCTGTACAGTAACACACAAGTAACACAGAACAATAGAGAAACACTCAAGTACCGTACAACATCATACAATAACAATGCAGTACAGTAGAGAAACATACTAGAAAATAGAAGAACAGTGTAAGGGACATTAATAACAAGACCAGCCAGCTAAGTTATAACACACAGCTGAAATTCTTTTATCAAGAGTTCGAATCTCTGAGTTTGAAGATTTTTTTTTCATTACTAGAGTTTTATTTCTGTGTACTCACCTAATTGTACTCACCTAATTGTGGTTGCAGGGGTCGAGACTCAGCTCCTGGCCCCGCCTCTTCGCTGTCTGCTACTGGGTCTCTGCTCTCCCTGCTCCATGAGCTTTATCATACCTTGTCTTAAAACTATGTATGGTTCCTGCCTCCACTATATCTTTCTCTAGTCCATTCCACTTCCTGACTACTCTGTGGCTGAAGAAATGTTTCCTGACATCCCTTTGACTCATCTGAGTCTTCAGCTTCCAGTTGTGTCCCCTTGTTTCTGTGTTCCCTCTCTGAAACAACCTGTCACTATCTACCTTGTCAATTCCCGCAGTATTTTGTATGTCGTTATCATGTCTCCTCTGACCCTTCTTTCCTCCAGTGTTGTTAGTCCTATTTCCTCAACCTTTCTTCATAAGACAGACCCCTGAGTTGTGGAACTAACCTTGTCGCAAACCTTTGCACTTTCTCTAGTTTCTTGACGTGCTTGACCAGGTGTGGGTTCCAGACTGGTGCTGCATACTCTAGTATGGGCCTGACGTATACGGTATACAGTGTCTTGAACGATTCCTTGTTAAGGTAACGGAACGCTAATCTTAGGTTTGCCAGTCGCCCATATGCTGCCGCGGTTATCTGGTTGATGTGTGCTTCCGGAGACGTGCTTGGTGTTATACTCACCCCAAGGTCTTTCTCCTTTGTGTGTGAGTGTGTGTGTGTGTGTGTGTGTGTGTGTGTGTGTGTGTGTGTGTGTGTGTGTGTGTGTGTGTGTGTGTGTACTCACCTAATTGTGGTTGCAGGGGTCGAGACTCAGCTCCTGGCCCCGCCTCTTCGCTGTCCGCTACTGGGTCTCTGCTCTCCCTGCTCCATGAGCTTTATCATACCTCGTCTTAAAACTATGTATGGTTCCTGCCTCCACTATATCTTTCTCTAGACTATTCCACATCCTGACTACTCTGTGGCTGAAGAAATGCTTCCTAACATCCCTTTGACTCATCTGAGTCTTCAGCTTCCAGTTGTGTCCCCTTGTTTCTGTGTTCCCTCTCTGGAACATCCTGTCACTGTCTACCTTGTCGATTCCCCGCAGTATTTTGTATGTCGTTATCATGTCTCCTCTGACCCTTCTTTCCTCCAGTGTTGTTAGTCCTATTTCCCCCAACCTCTCTTCATAGGACAGACCCCTGAGTTGTGGAACTAACCTTGTCACAAACCTTTGCACTTTCTCTAGTTTCTTTACGTGCTTGACCAGGTGTGGGTTCCAGACTGGTGCTGCATATTCTAGTATGGGCCTGACGTACACGGTGTACAGTGTCTTGAACGATTCCTTGTTAAGGTAACGGAACGCTAATCTTAGGTTTGCCAGTCGCCCATATGCTGCCGCAGTTATCTGGTTGATGTGTGCCTCCGGAGACGTGCTTGGCGTTATACTCACCCCAAGGTCTTTCTCCTTTGCTGAGGTTTGTAGTCTTTGTCCGCCTAGCCTGTACTCTGTCAGCGGTCTTCTTTGCCCTTCTCCGATCTTCATGACTTTGCATTTGGTAGGATTGAATTCGAGAAGCCAGTTGCTAGACCAGATGTCAAGCTTGTCCAGGTCTGTTTGAAGTCCTGCTTGGTCCTCCTCCGATGTGATTCTCCTCATTAATTTCACATCATCTGTGAACAGAGACTCTTCTGAGTCTATCCCATCCGTCATGTCATTTACATATACCAAGAATAACACTGGTCCTAGGACTGACCCCTGCGGTACGCCGCTCGTCACAGGCGCCCACTGTGATACCTCATCACGCACCATGACCCTTTGTTGCCTCCCTGTGAGGTATTCCCTGATCCATTCCAGTGCCCTTCCTGTTATACATGCTTGTTCTTCCAACTTCTTTACTAATCTCATGTGGGGAACTGTGTCGAAGGCCTTCCTGCAGTGTGTGTGTGTGTGTGTGTGTGTACTCACCTCACCTAGTTGTACTCACCTAGTTGTGGTTGCAGGGGTCGACACATAGCTCCTGGCCCCGCCTCTTCACTGGCCGCTACTGGGTCACTCTCTTTGCGCCATGAGCTTTATCATACCTCTTCTTAAAGCTGTGTATGGAACCTGCTTCCACTACATCGCTTCCCAAGCTATTCCACTTCCCGACTACTCTGTGACTGAAGAAATATTTCCTAACATCCCTGTGATTCATCTGAGTCTTCAACTTCCAACTGTGTCCCCTTGTTGCTGTGTCCCATCTTTGGAACATTCTGTCTCTGTCAACCTTGTCAATTCCTCTCAGTATTTTATATGTCGTTATCATGTCTTCCCTATCTCTCCTGTCCTCCAGTGTCGTCAGGTCGATTTCCCTTAACCTCTCCTCGAAGGACATACCCCTTAGCTCCGGGACTAGTCTTGTTGCAAACCTTTGCACTTTCTCTAGCTTCTTTACGTGCTTGGATAAATGTGGGTTCCAAACTGGTGCTGCATACTCTAGTATTGGTCTAACGTACACAGTGTACAGGGTCCTGAACGATTCTTTATTAAGATGTCGGAATGCTGTTCTTAGGTTTGCTAGGCGCCCGTATGCTGTGTGTGTGTGTGTGTGTGTGTGTGTGTGTGTGTACTCACTTAATTGTGGTTGCAGGGGTCGAAACTCAGCTCTGTGCGTGTGTGTGCGTGTGTGTGTGTGTGTGTGTGTGTGTGTGTGTGTGTGTGTGTGTGTGTGTGTGTGTGTGTGTGTGTGTGTGACAATATTTTCTATTAACATAGAGGAAATCAGATGAAAGAAGACGTGAAGAGTAAAAAGTGAGAAAGACTTTAATTGTTAAGTATTTTTTTCTGACAACTCCTAACCTTTCATACAATACAAGTGTCTCTCATCCAATACAAGTGTCTTTCATCCAATACAAGTGTCTCTCATCCAATACAAGTGTCTCTCATCCAATACAAGTGTCTCTCATCCAATACAAGTGTCTTTTATCCAATACAAGTGTCTCTCATCCAATACAAGTGTCTCTCATCCAATACAAGTGTCTCTCATCCAATACAAGTGTCTCTCATCCAATACAAGTGTCTCTCATCCAATACAAGTGTCTCTCATCCAATACAAGTGTCTCTGTTTCATCCAATACAACTGTCTCTCACTTGACATTTAGATCATCACATTTCTCATTACTGATATCTTGAAAATGATGTATAACAATATTCTACATTTGATTTATCCAGAATTCTATAAAAATATTCTTAAGATTTTCCTTATTTCCTTTTCATTGCCTTTGCAATATAATTTCACTTTAGCAGCTGTGTAAGAAATTACAGACCTATGT
>WNWK01051053.1:0-12617 GCA_009830355.1 Cherax destructor
TCTGGAGCACCCTAGATCCCCCCCCCCCCCCCCCCCCCCCCCCCCCCCCCCCCCCCCCCCCCCCCCCCCCCCCCCCCCCCCCCCCCCCCCCCCCCCCCCCCCCCCCGGGGGGGGGGGGGGGGGGGGGGGGGGGGGGGGGGGGGGGGGGGGGGGGGGGGGGGGGGGGGGGGGGGGGGGGGGGGGGGTTTCTCTATAAAGTGCACAGAATTTGATAATTTTGCCAATTTTACAAAAAAAAAAATACAATTTAACTCTTTCAGTGGCCATCACATGAAACTACATCATTTGAGACCAGGGTCCTCTTGTGAGCTCAGCTGTCTCAGATAAGCTGTGAACAGTAAATTTCGCTTGGATATGAGAGAATGTGTCATGCACTGAGTGTTCATAGGATAAAATAAAAATCCTGCCCCATTCGGCACATGATAGGAAAAGCAAAACTGACCATGTGCTTGGTTTAAAATAGTGAATTTTAGCTGTTTTCTAGAATGGTTTTTATGGATTTATTGGCAGTTTCTTAGTATTATTTGATAGACCAGAAGACATACTACTTAAATAGAGATAATTTTGGTTGGTTTATGTACAAAAAAGCTTCTCAAGTACTGATCAGTTATTGAAACACTCTTTAAAAAATCCATCGAATCCTCCACCTTCCCATCAATTATCAAAATAGCGAGGGTCACCCCGATCCACAAAGGAGGAGATCGAGCAGTCCTGAATAACTATAGGCCAATATCTAACTTACTCCTTCTTTCTATAAAATCTTTGAAAAATTAATTCATAGGCAGATCTATTCCTACCTCGTCTCCCACAACATACTCAAGCCCTGTCAGTTTGGATTAGGCCTAATAGAAACATGGGGAAGTGGAAAAGAATCTTTCCTCCGTAAGCCATGCGTGTCGTATGAGGCGACTAAGATGCCGGGAGCAATGGGCTAGTAACCCTTCTCCTGTACAACCACTAAAAACAAGAAGAAGAAAACTTTATAAAATTGGGTTGTCTGAATGTGCGTGGATGTAGTGCGGATGATAAGAAAGAGATGATTGCCGATGTTATGAATGAAAAGAAGTTGGATGTCCTGGCCCTAAGCGAAACAAAGCTGAAGGGGGTAGGCGAGTTTCAGTGGGGAGAAATAAATGGGATTAAGTCAGAGTATCTGAGAGAGTTAGAGCTAAGGAAGGGTAGCAATAATGTTGAAGGATCAGTTATGGAAGGAAAAGAGGGAATATAAATGTGTAAATTCAAGGATTATGTGGATTAAAATAAGGGTCGGATGCGAAAAGTGGGTCATAATAAGCGTGTATGCACCTGAGAAGAGAGGAGGTAGAGGAGAGAGAGAGATTTTGGGAAATGTTAAGCGAATGTATAGGAACTTTTGAACCAAATGAGAGAGTAATTGTGGTAGGGGACCTAAATGCTAAAGTGGGAGAAACATGCAGAGAGGGTGTAGTAGGTAAGTTTGGGGTGCCAGGTGTAAATGATAATGGGAGCCCTTTGATTGAACTTTGTATAGAAAGGGTTTAGTTATAGGTAATACATATTTTAAGAAAAGAGGATAAATAAGTATACAAGATATGATGTAGGGCGTAATGACAGTAGTTTGTTGGACTATGTATTGGTAGATAAAAGACTGTTGAGTAGACTTCAGGATGTACATGTTTATAGAGGGGCTACAGATATATCAGATCACTTTTAGTTATAGCTACAGTGGGAGTAAAAGGTAGATGGGATACAAGGAAAATAGAATCAGTAAGTAAAAGAGAGGTGAAGGTTTATAAACTAAAAGAGGAGGCAGTTAGGGTAAGATATAAACAACTATTGGAGGATAGATGGGCTAGTGAGAGTGTAGGCAATGGGGTCGAAAATGTATGGGGTAGATTTAAAATGTAGTGTTAGAGTGTTCAGCAGAAGTTTGTGGTTACAGGCGAGTGGGTGCGGGAGGGAAGAGGAGCGATTGGTGGAATGATGATGTAAAGAGAGTAGTAAGGGAGAAAAGTTAGCATATGAGAGGTTTTTACAAAGTAGAAGTGATGCAAGGAGGGAAGAGTATATGGAGAGAAAAAGAGAGGTTAAAAGAGTGGTGAAGCAATGTAAAAGAGAGCAGATGAGAGAGTGGGTGAGATGTTATCAGCAAATTTTGTTGAAAATAAGAAAAGTTTTGGAATGAGATTAATAAGTTGAGGAAGCCTAGAGAACAAATGGATTTGACAGTTAAAAATAGGAAGGAGAGTTATTAAATGGAGAGTTAGAGGTATCGGGAAGATGGAGAGAATATTTTGAGGATTTGTTAAATGTTGATGAAGACAGGGAAGCTGTGATTTCGTGTGTAGGGCAAGGAGGAATAACATCTTGTAGGAGTGTGGAAGAGCCAGTTGTGGGTGTAGGGAAGTTCGTGAGGCAGTGGGTAGAATGAAAGGGGTAAGGCAGCTGGGATTGATGGGATAAAGATAGAAATGTTAAAAGCAGGTGGGATATAATTTTGGAGTGGTTGGTGCTATTATTTAATAAATGTATGGAAGAGGGTAAGGTACCTAGGATTGGCAGAGAGCGTGTATTGTTCCTTTGTATAAAGGCAAAGGGACAAAAGAGAGTGCAAAAATTATAGGGGAATAAGTCTGTTGAGTGTACCTGGTAAAGTGTATGGTAGAGTTATTATTGAAAGAATTAAGAGTAAAACAGAAAGCAGGATAGCAGATGAACAAGGGGGCTTTAGGAAAGGTAGGGGGTGTAGACCAAGTGTTTACAGTGAAACATATAGGTGAACAGTATTTGGATAAGGGTAAAGATGTTTTGTGGCATTTATGGATTTGGAAAAGGCGTATGATAGGGTAGATAGGGGGCAATGTGGCAGATGTTGCAGGTGTATGGAATAGGAGGAAGGTTACTGAAAGCAGTGAAGAGTTTTTATGAGGATAGTGAGGCTCAGGTTAGAGTGTGTAGGAGGGAAGGGACTATTTCCCAGTAAAAGTGGGCCTTAGGCAAGGATGTGTGATGTCACCGTGGTTGTTCAATATATTTATAGATGGGGTTGTAAGAGAAGTGAATGCGAGGGTCTTGGCAAGAGGTGTTGGGCTAAAAGATAAAGAAGCAAATACAAAGTGGGAGTTGTCACAGTTGCTTTTTGCTGATGACACTGTGCTTTGGGAGATTCTGAAGAGAAGCTGCAGAGGTTGGTGGATGAATTTGGTAGGGTGTGTAAAAGAAGAAAATTGAAAGTGAATATAGGAAAGAGTAAGGTGATGAGGATAACAAAAAGAATAGGTGACGAAAGATTGGATATCAGATTGGAGGGAGAGAGTATGGAGGAGGTGAATGTATTCAGATATTTGGGAGTGGACATGTCGGCGGATGGGTCTATGAAGGATGAGGTGAATCATAGAATTGATGAGGGAAAAGGGTGAGTGGAGCACTGAGTCTGTGGAGACAAAGAACCTTGTCCATGGAAGTAAAGAGGGAATATATGAGAGTATAGTTATACCAACGCTCTTATATGGGTGTGAAGCATGGGTGATGAATGTTGCAACGAGGAGAAGGCTGGAGGCAGTGGAGATGTCATGTCTGAGGTCAATGTGTGGTGAATATAATGCAGAGAATTCGGAGTTTGGAAATTAGGAGGAGGTGCGGGATTACCAAAACGATTGTCCAGAGAGCTGAGGAGGGGTTGTTGAGATGGTTTGGACATGTAGAGAGAATGGAACGAGACAGAGTGACTTTGAGAGTGTATAAATCTGTAGTGGAGGGAAGGGGGGTAGGGGTCGGCCTAGGAAAGGTTGGAGGGAGGGGGTAAAGGAAGTTTTGTGTGCGAGGGCTTGGACTTCCAGCAAGCATGTGTGAGCGTATTTGATAGGAGTGAATGGAGGCATATGGTTTTAATACTTGACGTGCTGTTGGAGTGTGAGCAAAGTAACATTTATGAAGGATTCAGGAAACCGGCAGGCCGGACTTGAGTTCTGGAGATGGGAAGTACAGTGCCGGCACTCTGAAGGTGGGGTGTTAATGTTGCAGTTTTATAACTGTAGTGTAAAGCACCCTTCTGGCAAGACAGTGATGGAGTGAATGATGATGAAAGTTTTTCTTTTTCGGGCCACCCTGCCTTGGTGGGAATCGGCCGATGTGTTAATAAAAAAATAATAAAAAAAAATTATGCTATTATACACCTGCTAGAACTAATATACACCGCTCTTGAGAAAAAAGAAGTCCCACTGGGAATCTTCATTGATTTACGTAAAGCTTTTGATACAGTTAACCATGATTTGTTGCACATAAAATTAACACTCTATGGTATAAGAGGGCACTCCTCAACTACCTAAACTCATAACTTAGCAACAGAAGCCAATATGTGTACACAAATGGAGCTAATTGATTTAGTTGGACTTGAGTCCTGGAAATGGGAAGTACAATGCCTGCACTTTAAAGGAGGGAATTGAGATATTCGCGGTTTGGAGGGATTTTCTGAACTGTCGTATCTTAGCGCCTCTGCAAAGACAGTGATTATGTGTGAGTGAGGTGAAAGTATTGAATGATGATGAAAATATTGTCTTTTGGGGATTTTGTTTCTTTTGGGTCACCCTGCCTCGGTGGGAGACGACCGACATGTTTAAAAAAATGGAGCTAACTCTTCCACACAGCCAATTACAATTGGGGTCCCACAGGGAATTGTCCTTGGCCCACTTCTCTTTCTCATTCACATCAATGACCTGCCAAATGCTTCTCAACTACTCAAACCCATATTATTTGCAGATGACACTACATATGTCTTCTCTCACCCAAGCTCAGTCATATTAGCCAACACTGTAAATGCTGAATTACAGAAAATATCTACCTGGATGATGACTAACAAGCTTACTCTCAATATTGACAAAACCTATTTCATTCAGTTTGGAAACAGAGCTACAAATGTTCCACTTAGCATAATGATAAACGGATCACCTGTCACAAGACTCAGAGGAAAAATTCTTAGGAATCCACCTTGACAATAGCCTCAAATTTCAGACACATATGCAACAAATTTCCAAGAAAATCTCTAAGACTGTAGACATACTATCAAAGATACGGTACTATGTTCCACAGCCAGCACTCCTTACCCTGTATCACTCACTCATTTACTCCTATCTCACCTATGGAATTTGTGCATGGGGTTCAACAACAATAAATTATCTCAGACCACTAATAACCCTGCAAAAGGCTGCAGTCAGAATGATAACAAATTTCACTCCAGACAGCATACTCCACCAATATTCAAAAATCTAATCTTACTCACCATAAAGAACATCCATACTTATTATTGTGCCTACTACATATATATAACTACACTCAAATATAAACCCACCTCTCAAACTTCTCCTTGCCAACCTTAACAGGACACACAACCATAACACAAGACACAGATCACTTTTTGATGTTCCCCGAGTCCATCTCACACTATGTAAAAACTCTATGCACGTAAAAGGCCCAAAAATTTGGAATTCATTACCAGTGAATACCAAAGGAACCCTGTCTGTACATCAATTCAAGACTCTTCTTAAAACCACCTACTCACCCAAAACTAACTACAGTCAACCCTCCGTTTCGTGCTTAATCCGTTCCTGAGGGATCAACTAAAACTGAAATCGACGAAAACTGAAACCATTTCCCCATAAGAAATAATGGAAATTCAATTAATCCATTCCAGAAACCCAGAAGTTTGAAAAAATTGGGGGGGCCTTAAAGATAGATTTACATGCACAAATGAATGAACTCAATGTGACACTTACCTTTATTGAAGACTGATGTTGCTGGATGGAAAGAGGGAGGAGGGAGAGGGAAGAGACCTAATTTTGGAAGGAAATCCTCCATAAGGACTCTAGGTACAAATTCCTCATCTGGGGTCACTTCCTTCTTTGTCTTTTACTGGAACTAGGACCAGCTTCAGAGTCACTGCACACCTGTGGCACTAAATATCTGTCCATAGAGCTCTGTGTCTGGCATATCTTTAAAATGTCCCTAAAATGGGAAAAGATATTGTCATTGAACATGTTGATGAGACAGATTGCAACATCTTTTCAGGGTGATTTTCTTCCACAAATGAAAGCACCTCACTCCACTTTGAATAAACGTCCTTAGTCTTTGAAGAAGGCACCTTACATCTCTCTTCCTCCTTCACTGAAGCAATTTCCTCAGATCTGCTTTGATGTTGTTGCAGCTCAAGCTCTTGCAGCTCTTCAGTGGTTAGATCTACATTGTGGTCCTCCACCAACTCTTCCACATTCTGGCTACTCACATCCAACCCCATGCAATTCCCCAATGCCACAATACTTTCCACAACTTCCATAGGCTCCTCAGGGTCAGCCCCAAACCCTTCAAAATCCCTCTCTTGGACAGAATCTGGCCACAACTTTCTCAAGCAGAGTTCATCGTCCTGGAAGTCACCCTGCCAGCTTTATCTATAAGGTCTATGCAATGGAAGATATCAAGTGATTCTTCCAGAACTCTTTTAGGGTCAATGCAGTGTCATTGGTCACATCAAAGCACCTTTGAAACATTGCTTTGGTGTACAGTTTTTTGAAGTTTGCAGTGACCTGCTGGTCCATGGGCTGGATGAGAGGAGTGGTGTTAGGAGGCAAGAACTTCACTGTTACAAATTTGAAATCCTTAAACAATTGGTCTTCCAAGTCTCGATGATGAGCAGGAGCATTGTCCATTACCAGGAGGCACTTATGTGGCAATTTATTTTTCAGGAGGTATTTCTTCACACTGGGGCCAAACACTTAATTAAACCATTCCAGGAAAATTTCCCTAGTGACCCATGCCTTAGGGTTAGACTTCCACATCACACACAATTTACTCTTGTCAACACTGTATTTCTTGAACACTCTGAGAGTTTCAGAGTGATACACCAGTAAAGGCTTCACTTTGAAATCCCCGCTAGCATTACCACACAACATAAGAGTTAGCCTGTCTTTCATAGGCTTGTGTCCTGGTAGTGCCTTTTCCTCCTGCGTGATGTAGGTCTTCCTTGGCATTTTCTTCCAAAAGAGGCCTGTTTCGTCACAATTAAACATTTGTTGGGGTTTGAAATTTTCAGCCTCTACATATTCTTTAAACTCGCGCACAAATTTTTCAGCCCCTTGTTTATCTGAACTGGCACCCTCACCATGCCTTACAACACTGTGTATGCTACTTCTCTTCTTGAATTTTTCGAACCAGCCTTTGCTAGCCTTAAATTCATCAACATCATCACTAGTTCCAGGCTATTTCTTGACAAGATCGGTATGCAACTGCCTTGCTTTTTCACAAATTAATGACTGCACAACACTGTCACCCGCTAGCAGTTTTTTGTTTATCCACACCAACAAGTTTCTCCATTTTTTTCATTGTTTGTGATCTCTGTTTTGTTATCGTATTACCCCTTTCGCAACATTAGCTTCCGTGATTTCTTTTCTCTTAGCCACAATGGAACCGATGGTTGTTGGGGCCTTCTTGTACATATATCCTGGCGAGCTCAGCAATAAGTACACCACTATCATATTTTTCTATTATTTCTTTCTTCAGTTCTATGATGTTCCTCACTTTCTTTACCAAAGAACTGGCACTAGGAGCTTTCTTTGGGCCCATGGTAGCTTATTTAGTAGTCACACACAATAATCAAGGGCCAAAAACAATGAATTGTTAACCCTTTGACTGTCGCAACCCTCAATCCTGAGTGCTCTCCTGTTGTAGCAAAATTTAAATAAAATAAATAAATTATTTTTTCTTATGAAATGATAGAGAATCGTTTCCCGATGGTAAAGACACCAAAAGTTTGAAATTTGATGAAAAACTCATGGAATTACGCTCTCGCGAAGTTAGTGAACTCAGCAATATATACGCATCGGCAATTTCGCCGATTTTGAGCCCTATTTTCTGTAAATTCCATTGTTCCAGTTGACCAAACTCATAGATATTTCTTTAGAACTCCATTTATTCTATCGATTGAGTACAAGAAACCACCAATTTATCGATTTCAACTACCCAATAAAGTGATCAGAAATTGGCAATTTGGCCAATTTCATGCAAAATAAAAAGTTGTCAATTTCAAAATAGGGTCCAGAATAAACAATGCAGACATTCCTGGCACTAAAATAAGATGTTATCTGTTCATTAGTCACGTCTTTAGGCCCCTCTTATATTACTTTTGGTTTCTATTTCAATTTTTTATTCACTTAAAAATATTAGATTTACCGTTATAATATCAGTGCACTTGTGAAAGAATATTAGACTCACCAATTGATGTGTATTGGACGCGTGGCGTGATTTGTTTACTCTTGAACATTTGCAAAAATAGAACATTTCTCCTACTTTGAGCTCAATTTCAAGGTCGTTTTCATCATAAAACTAATCACAATCATCTTTATTTCTGTAGTATGTTGTCCAGTCTATCAAATGAGACCATAAAAAAGAGAATGCAACCATAAATACTATACGAAAATACACCTCAAAATCGGCGTTTTAATCCAAAAAAATGGTCGGAGTTTTTTTTCTCTCATTATGTACTGCGTGCTTGCAGGATTTTTTTATACTGCGCACACTGACCACACAGACCCATTCTCTCATATGTGGGCCTACCAGCTTTCTCCCGTTTGATTTGAAGCCGCTAGAATTTAGGCATATTGATACGTCTGAAACAGTGGCTCGTAAGACGTATATATACGACCGAAACAGTCAAAGGGTTAATAAGTGTTTTTGTATGAACTCCTGGGATGATGTTCACTCAAGCATAAACAATGCTACACTGCGTGACAATGTGCGTGGGTGGCGGTCTACGGCCTTTGTATGTGCGGGGCACTGGTGGACAGGTTCCGTACCAAGAACGAAAACGGAGGTAAAATTTCCCCAAAAAAACTGCACGAAAACTGAAACACATGAAAACGGAGGGTTGACTGTACTCAGTACAGTGGACCCCCGGAGTTCGTACTGCTCCAAACTCGAACAATTATGTAAGTGTATTTTTGTAAGTGTATTTTTGGGGATCTAAAAGGAACAAATTCGTTGTAACGGCATTGAGCAGCATTCTGGAACGAATTAATGACGAACTCCGGGGTCCACTGTACTTAACTTTACCTACAAAGTTACTCACCAAAACTAAATACATGTACAGTGGACCCCGGTTTACGTTGTTAATTTGTTCCAGAATGCTGTTCAAGTACTGTTACCAAACGAATTTGTTCCCATAAGGAATAATCTAAATTAGAATAGTCCTTTTAGACCCCCAAAAATACACTTACATAATTGTTCGAGTTTGGAGCCTAACGTAAACCGGGGGTACACTGTACTCAGTACTTAACTTTATCTACAAAGCTACCAAATCAATCTCCACCGCCTCAAAATATGATTGCTCACTGTGTTACTCCCCTAGCCTCAGAACCCCAAAAGTAAATACAGTGGACCCCCGGTTTTCGTAATTTATTCATTCCAGAATGCTGTTCAAGTGCCATTACCAAACAAATTTATTCCCATAAGGAATAATGTAAATTAGACTAGTCCTTTTAGACCCCCAAAAATACACTTACAAAAGCACTTACAAAAATACACTTACATAATTGTTCAAGTTTGGAGCAGTACGAAAACCAGGGGTCCACTGTACTCAAATTACAATAAATTCTCATATTTTAACCTAATGCAAATGATGAATAACATATATTTAATAGATGTATAACCTATTGTATAATTAGTGCCACCTGATCAAACTATGTTTGTAAGTCTAGTGTTAAGTAATCAGTAATCTGTTAAGTTTAGACTGCCCGTAATGCCAAGGCATGATAGTGGCTCTCTTTGCACTGCAAATCATTGTAAACCCTATGAAAATATACTGCCTACAATATGTCAACCACATTGTAAACTTGCAAGGAAATAAAAATTTTATTTGAAGTAGCTTGAAATTGGGCCAAAATGGTGGAAATATTCAATTTTGGCTGATTTTCTAGAAGACGGGTAAAGCCCACTTACACCCCTAGTCTGTTTTATGGGTTTTTAACAGGTCTGATTCAATTACAGTAGACCCTTGCTATTCGAACACTTTAAACTCGCCCTTTTATGTAAGTTTATTTTTGTAAGTGCTTTTATAAGTGTATTTTTGGGGTCTGAAACGGACTAATCTAATTTACATCATTCCTTATGGGAATAAATTCGTTTGGTAACAGCACTTGAACAGCATTCTGGAATGAAGAATGTTCGAAAGTCGGGGTTCCACTGTATTGGGATGCCATAAACCATGACCAAACATTCCTGGTTGTATTTTGTATCTGGGAAATGAGATTAAATCTATTTTTGTGATTATGAATTCAAAATGGAAAGCAAATGCAATATAGAGAGGCCTGTAGACATAATGAACAGAGGAAATGTTGTTTTGGTACCAGGAATATCTACATTGTTTATTTTGCACTCTATTTTCAAAGTGGTATTTTAATTCTGTGTAAAATTGGCCAGGTTAATGACCTTCCTGCACTTTATAGCTTTAATAGGTGAATGGGCAGTTTCTTGTGCTCCATCAATAGAACACAAGGCATACTAGCAAAATAGCCAAGAATTTAGTCAAATTGAGTAATGGAATATAACTCAAAGTCGATGAAAATGCTGATGCATAACTTTGTGCCTGCATAATTCTGTAAGGTTTCCATCCAATTTTGTACTTTTCGTGTCATTATCTTGAATAAAAAAAATTCTGTACCATTTCATAAGAATTTTTTTTTTTAGAGTGAACACTGGGAGCAATATTATACAGTGGACCCCCCCGGATTACGTCATTATTTCATTCCAGAATGCTGTTCAAGTGCCGTTACCAAACAAATTTGTTCCCATAAGGAATAATGTAAATTAGATTAGTCCATTTAGAACCCAAAAATACACTTACAAAAGCACTTACAAAAATACACTTACATGACTGTTCAAGTTTGGAGCAGTACGTAATCCGGGGTCCACTGTATTAGGAATCTGAACAGTGAAAGGGTTAAATACACCTTTTGGTGCATTTATGGTGCATTTTAATAGAAGAATTGTGCTAAGTAAAGGACACAAATACAACTATGTAATATGACATTTATTGTGGCAAGTTTTTCCAGGAGCTTTGTCAAGATGGCTTGACAAAGCTCCTGGAAAGCAACGTTGCCAAAATAAAATGTCACATTAGTTGCATTTGTGTCCTTTACTAACACATTGTCGGTAATTCTACTAATATTAAGAAATATTAAGGGAGGTACGTCCTGCCAAGTGAGTGTAAAACAAAAGCCTGATTTGTTTACATGATGGTAGGATTGCTGGTGTCTTTTTCTGTCTCATAAACATGCAAGATTTCAGGTCGTCTTGCTACTTCTACTTACACTTAGGTCACGCTACGCAAACATGTACACGTTTATGTATACACACTCATCTGAGTTTTCTTTGATTTTATCTTAATAGTTCTTGTTCTTATTGCTTTTCCTTTCATATCCATAGGGAAGTGGAATAAGAATCTTTCCTCCGTAAGCCATGCGTGTTGAAAAGTCAACTAAAATGCCGGGAACAATGGGCTAGTAACCCCTTTTCCTGTATAGCTTACTAAAAAGAAAAAGAAGAAAACCGTCAAAGTGGGATGTTTGAATGTGCGGGATGTTGTGCGAATGATAAGAAAGAGATGATTGTAGATGTTATGAATAAAAGAAGCTGGATGTCCTGGCTTTAAGTGAGACAAAGCTGAAGGGGGTAGGAGAGTTTCAGTGGGGAGAAATAAATGGGATTAGATCAGGGTTTCAAATAGAGTTAGAGCTAAAGAAGGAGTGGCAATAATGTTGAATAATCAGTTATGGCAGGTAAAGAGGGAATATAAATGTATAAATTCAAGGATTATGTGGAGAAAATAAAGGTTGGATGTGAAAAGTGGGTTATAGTAAGTGTTTATGCACCTGGAGAAGAGAAGTGTAGAGAGAGAGAAAGATTTTGGAAATGTTGAGTGAGTGTGGGGGAGTTTTGAACCAAGTGAGAGAGTAATTGTGGTTGGGGATATTAATTCTAAAGTGGGTAAAAATGTTGTGGAGGAGTAGTAGGTAAATTTGGGGTGCCAGGGGTAAATGTAAATGGGGAACCATTAATTGAGCTATGTGTAGAAAGAGGTTTGGTAATAAGTAATACATATTTTATGAAAAAGCGGATAAATAAATATACAAGGTATGATATAGCACATAAGGAAAGTAGTTTGTTGGATTATGTATTGGTGGATAAAAGGTTGATGGGTAGGCTTCAGGATGTACATATTTATAGGGGCAACGGATATATCGGATCATTATTTGGTTGTAGCTACAGTTAGAGTAAAGGTAGATGGGACAAAAGAAAATGGCAACAGCAAGAGAGAGGTAAAAGTGTATAAACTAAGGGAGGAGGAAGTTAGGGTGAGAAAAGCAACTATTGGCAGAAAGGTGGGCTAGTAAGTATGAGTAGTGGGGGTTGAAGAGAGTTGGGATAGTTTTAAAAATGCAGTATTAGAATGTGGGGCAGGAAGTTTGTGGCTATAGGAGGGTGGGTGCAGGAGGAGAGGAGTGAGTGGTGGAATGAAGAAGTAAAGGGTGTGATAAAAGAGAAAAGGTAGCTTATGAGAGATTTTTACAAAACAGAAGTGTTAATAGAAGAGCAGA
>WNWK01051054.1:0-12617 GCA_009830355.1 Cherax destructor
GGCCGTTCTGCCATTGATCCCTTACTGCACTTGGATACGTATATTCGTAATGTCTTTGCTAATAACCACTCGGTTATCGCCATCTTTTTCGACCTTGAGAAGGCTTATGACACAACTTGGAGGTATAATATCTTGGCCCAGGCCCACTCCTTAGGCCTCCGAGGCACTCTACCATTTTTCCCTAAGGCCTTCTTAACTGACAGACATTTCCGTGTCTGGGTTAGTAATAAGCTTTCCTCGGAATTTGTCCAAGCTGTAGGTGTCCCCCAGGGTTGTGTTCTGAGCACAACACTCTTTCTTCTTGCTATAAATAATCTGGCATCTGTTCTCCCATCCAATATTTGGTCATCGCTCTATGTGGATGACTTTGCTATAGCTTGTGCGGGTGCTGACTGTCACCTCATTGCAGTTTCCCTCCAGCATGCCATCAACCGGGTTTCCGATTGGGCCACCACTCACGGGTTTAAATTTTCTAGTGGCAAAACTCATCAAATTATGTTTACTAGACGTTCAGTGGTCTCTGATCATCCATTGTACCTATACGGCTCACATATCCCAGAACGTGATACAGTCAGGTTTCTCGGCCTCCTGTTTGACCGTCGATTGTCCTGGAAACCTCACATTACCTCTCTTAAGGCAACTTGCCATAGCCGGCTGAACCTCTTAAAAACCCTCGCATATCTTTCATGGGGGCTGATCGTAGAATTCTCCTTCGCCTGCATTCATCCTTAATATTATCGAAATTCGATTATTATGACAAGATATATTCGGCGGCCTCCCCTGTTACTCTTTCCAGCCTTAATCCCATCCATCACCAGGGATTGTGTTTATGCCTTGGTGCATTTCTTTCTTCCCCGGTTGAGAGCCTCTATGTAGAAGCGAACATTCCATCCTTGTCCGATCGTCGTGATGCACATTGCATTCGCTATTATGTTCGCTCTTATGACCTCCGCAAACCTTCCATGTATAGGATTGTCACAGATGTTAGTAGACGCTCGTTATTTGTTCGTCGCCCCTGTTTACTTCGTCCCTTTTCTCTTCGTCTACATTCACTCTTGTCCTCCCTTCAGTTACCACCTTCATATGTTCATGTGACATCTCCCTTTCCCCTACCCCCTTGGGAAGTTCCTGCTGTCCCTGTCTGTTCTATTCCTTTACCCTGCGCGAAAGCCAAACTACCTACGGCGGCTTCTCGCTTTTTTTTTCTAGACCACTTCTGTTCTCATTCCCATGCCATCACAGTGTACACCGATGGTTCAAAGTCATCTGACGGCGTCAGATTCGCAGCAGTGTTTCCGGACAGCGTCGTGCGAGGGCATCTATTATCCTCGGCTAGCATATTTACGGCTGAATTGTATGCCTTTCTTGTGGCACTTATCCGTATTGCATCTATGCCTGTGTTACCATTTGTGGTTGTTTCAGACTCCCTTAGTGCTTTACAGGCTATCCGTAAAATTGATACACCTCACCCCCTAGTTCTTCGTATCCAACTTTGTTTACGCCGTATCTCTGGCAAGCACAAAGTTATTGTTTTTGTTGGGTCCCTGGTCATGTTGACGTACAGGGCAATGAACAGTTTCATATAGAGGTGTTCCATTCACGGACTATTTTGTGGTCACTGCTACCCACCTTTGCACCCGTTGGCAACAACGCTGGTCTGACCTGCTAAATAACAAACTTCATTCTATTAAACCGAGTGTAGGTTTCTGGCCTTCTTCTTGTCACCAATGTCGAGGTTGGGAGACTACACTCTACCGTCTTCGCATCAGCCACACTCGTCTTACTCACGGGTATCTCATGGAGAGGCTCCCTGTCCCTCTCTGTGAACATTGTCGGGTTCCAGTATCTGTTCGCCATATTCTGTTGGACTGCCCACTCTATCTACGAGCATGCAGAATTTACCTCCAACGTCGTCTTCGCTCTACGGCCCTTTCTTTACCTTCCCTTCTTGCTGATGGACCCTCCTTTAATCCTGACTCTCTCATTGACTTTTTGACAGAAACTGACTTACTACACAAACTCTGAACATCATACCTCTAGCACATCCCTCAGTCCCTTCTACCTCGATCTCTTGCTACCCTCTATCCCTGCACTATCCACTGCCCTTCTGCACTTCATACCCTACTAATCATCCCTATCCCTCTTACAACCCATTCTCCTTGCATTCTATCCTGCCCAGCTGTGCTGTATAACCCCTGTGGTTTAGCACTTCTTTTGATAATAATAATAATAATAATAATAATAATAATAATAATAATAATAATAGGGCAAACATACAAGTATTTAACCCAAACTGAAAGCACAGGACAAAACAGAATCCAGCCACATTTGGTATAATGGATGGATAAGGTAAAAGATCTAGTAATATTTATGCTAATTTCTATTCACTGGAAAACAACAGTACAAATACAGCAAATACAGAAATCATTTAATCCTTTTAGGATCGAGACACCTGATCTCAAACTTACAAAATGATAGAGATTTTTTTTTCTGAAGATAATGAAACCAGAAGTACGAAATTTGAAGGAAAACTTACGGAATTAGGCTCTCTCAATGTTAGTGGTCTCAGCAATATTTATGCATCAGCAATTTTCTCCACTTTGCACCCTATTTTTGGCCAATTCCATTGTTACAGCCACCCAAACTCATACCTATTTCAACTACCCAATAATCAAAAATAGGTAATTTGGCCAATTTCACACAAAATTAAAAAACTGACAATTTAAAAATAGGGTCCAGAATAAACAATGTAGACATTCCTGACACTAAAAAAAAATTCCTCTGTTCCTTAGTCCTGTCTCCAGGACCCTCTTATATTACTATTGCTTTCCTTTTTGAATTTTTATTCACATACACAAAAAATAAAAGTTTTACTGTTACACAGACTACTGCATTATTGTTATAATTGTATAAATAATGTCAATGCATTCTTAAATGCATATTAGACTGACCAGTTGGACGCGTACTCTGGAATATTGGCAAAAATCTAACATTTGTACTGCTTTGAGCTCAATTTCAAGTTACTTTCAATCCTGAAACCAATCAAAATCATCTCTATTTCTGTAACATATCTTCCATTCTATCAAATGAGACCAATAAACCGAGAATATAACCATAAAAACACAGCAGTCACTGTCTTAAACCAAAAACACAGTCACAGTTTATTTTCTCATTATGCACTGCATGCTGCAGGATTTTTATATGCCACACTTACCGCACAGACCCATTCTCTCATATCTAGGCCCAAATTTACTGCTCATAGCTTATCTGAGATAGGTAGTAGGTTGGTAGACAGCAACCGCCCAGGAAGGTACTACCGTCCTGCCAAGTGAGTGTAAAACGAAAGACTGTATTTGTTTTACATGATGGTAGGATTGCTGGTGTCTTTTTTCTGTCTCTTAAACATGCAAGATTTCAGGTATGTCTTGTTACTTCTACTTACACTTAGGTCACACTACACATTCATGTACAAGCATATGTATATACACACACCCCTCTGGGTTTTCTTCTATTTTCTTACTAGTTCTTGTTCTTATTTCCTCTTATCTCCATGGGGAAGTGGAACAGAATTCTTCCTCCGTAAGCCATGCGTGTCGTAAGAGGCGACTAACATGCTGGGAGCAAGGGGCTAGTAACCCCTTCTCCTGTATATATTACTAAATGTAAAATGGGAAACTTTCGTTTTTCATTTTGGGCCACCCCACTTCGGTGGGAAACGGCCGACGTGTTGAAAGAAGAAGAAGCTTATCTGAGTGAGCTGAGCTCATGGCGTAGTACTACAGGACTGACACTGGCTTCAAAGCCGTAGAACATGGGACCGACACTGAAAGGGTTAAGAATTCACTACCTCCAAGCACTTTGAATGCTCTGAAGAACATGGAAGAGCGAGATATCTCCTAATCTACCTGTGAAAAATACTTGAAGGCCAGATACCTAATCTGAACACAATTTATTTACCCTTGACCAGTTTCAGAAGCTAAAATAATGTATGGGAGTAAGAGACAGGAGGAAATGACGAGTACAGTAAATCAAATAGAGAACATTGTGTCAACACCTAGGAGTTTGGCCTTCGGCCGTGCTCCAGGAGAAAAACTCAAAATTCATCAAAGGTAAGGTAGGAGATATGCAAAGTACAGTAAAACCTTTATTTAATAGATCTGATGTAACAAATTTCTGATATAACAGAAAATCTGTGGCCAGACAACATTTGGCAGCAAAGGACAAGGGCTGTAAAATTGAGAACTGTCCATTATTCTTATGATCTGTTGGATAGATTCATAATCCACTACTGTTATGATGGAAAAATATCCTCATAATTTGAGGATTTAACAGATAACTGGTTGTAACAGACATCCTCTGTCCCATTAGTCAAATCAAAGGTATTGCCAGCACATATGTTATGTGTGGTGAAATTAGACAAGTTTTTTGCAGGAAGTGCTTAATCAGCCAGACTGTGATGGCTATGTGGGCCAGGAGACTGCAGGTGGCACTAGCCTAATTGATCAGGTGATCAATAGGGAAGTTTGGCCATAGGAGTAAAACTATCAAAACTGGTCACAGGTATGTCACAGGCATGTATGCAAACCCAGTAGTCTATTTGGATCACAAAGGCCAGCAAAAGCTGAGTATACCAAGGTTCAAACAGATTATTCTGACAAGTTTTAAAAGACAATTCATGGTTTCTGAGAATACACATCCAATGAAAGTGGCAAAAAATACTGAGTAAAATTATAAGTTTGGCAGCCTACAAAATCTCACTTGGCTTAAAACTCATTCTATTTACATACAATGGGAAGAAAGTAAAATCTAAAATAGCACAAATAAGAATAGCTAGAGATGCTCTACAAATCGTGGTAAGGAAGGAAAGCATGAGAAGCACAGAAAATGTTAATCGACAAGTATGTGCATTATTTATTTCAAGTGATACAAGGCTGTAAGCTTCCAAGTACAATAAAAAAAAATAAAAAAAAACAGAAGCAGAAAGATGGGATGCTTTTGCATTATTGTACAGATCAAACCTATAACAACATAAACACAATTGTGAAGCAAGGGATGGGTAAAGAAATTTTTAGAATGACTTGGATGAAAACCAAGATTGTAAAAAATATAAAATATAACTAAGAAAACCATGACTTGAAATTTACAAGATCATTGTTGATAGTAGCCTATTAGTGATGGACAGTATCACTGGTAGGTTGTAAAGTTAAAAGGTAATATTGGTAAGTTTTGCCAGAGAAAAGAATAGACATTAATCATATAGAAAGACTGTTTAAACAATAAATCCTATGGATATGAGACTTGATGAATTAATTTAACAAGTTTACCTAAGTTGCACAAAGTTTCTCCTAGTCAAAATTATATAAAGATAAATTATTTTATTAGCCTGCATTTTTTTATATATATTTTGTAAAAGGTTTGATATGCTGTACCTATTTTCTTCTATTAAAATAGTACTGAAATAAAGATGGAAGATATAGTTTTTCTTTAGTTATTTGTTCTTATGTTAAAAAAATACCGACTATGCTAAGTGTAAAGGGAAGGGGTAAATCAAGAGACAACAGCAACAAAAGTAACGCACTTAGGCATGGATGCAGCATCTATGGCAAGCTGTCTCATTGCTGACTCCTGCAGGTAGCGCTGCTCCCACTTTGTAACTTCCCCTTCCAGAATCATTATTTTCTCATCCTTTTCCCGAATCTCTCGTCGCAGGTCACTAAGTTTGCTTCCAGGTCCTTCCTGAAAAAAGTAATGAAAGTTATGAAAAAACTGGATATCAGATTGGAAGGAGGGAACAGGGAGGAGTGAATGTGTAAAGATATTTGGGGTGAACTTGTCAGCGGATGGGTATATGAAAGATAAGGTGAACCATAAAATTGATGAAGGGAAAGAGGTGGGTGATGTACTGAGGCACCTGTTGAGACAAGGAATGGTATTCAAGGAGGCAAAGAAGGAAATGTATGGGAGTATAGTGATAACAACCCTCTTATATGGGTGTGAAGCATGGGTTGTGTATGTTGCAGCGATGAGGAGGCTGGAGACAGTGAAGATGTCGTGTCCGAGGACAATGCTTGGTGTAAATATTATGCATAAAATTCGCAGCTTGGAGATTATTGGACCCTAGTAGGTTTAGCACTTTGTTTTGATTATAACAATTTTAGATTATTAGGATCTAGGTAGAAGGTTGGTAGACAGCATCCACCCAGGGAGCTACTACCATCCTGCCAAGTAAGTGTGAAACGGAAGCCTATAATTGTTTCACGTGATGGTAGGATTGCTGGTGTCTTTTTTCAGTCTCATAAACATGAAAGATTTCAGATATGTCTCGATACTTCTACTTACACTTAGGTCACACTACACATGTATGTGCAAGCATACAGGTGAGCACCGCTTATACAGCAGGTTAGGTTCTGGGCTACTGCTGTAAAGCAAAAATCGCTGTAAGGTGAATCATAACCTCTTTTTTCACTTTCAAAGGCATATAAAAGCCTGAAAATATGTTTACACTATCATATATTTAAGTGAGCAATATACATAGCTAGGCCTACGAAATGCATATACATACAGTACAGTAGGGCCCCACTTATACGGCAGGTTATGTTCCAGGCTACTGCCGGAAAGCGGACATTGCTGGAAAGCAGAACGCCAATTGTTTCCACTTATAAATATCAGATAATAAGTTTACAGTAACATATATTAAGTTAGCAATAGAACAAGGCATTAAAAAACAATAATAAGTAAAATACCCACAGAGTACACTCGTTACTTACCTCAAAATATTTGTAGTCTTAATGTAGGGTGAAAAGTGAGTAGTGTTTATTGTAAGAAGTTAGGTGTGGTAGGTATGGTAGCCAGCCAGGCCACCCCACCCCACCCTACCCACACATAACATACTTCAACATTTAACCCTTAAACTGTCCAAACATAGATCTAAGGTTTTTGTTTACATAAGAAAGCATGTAAAATATAACGTAGATCTACGTTTGGAGCACTAGCGGTGCAAACGTAGATCTACGTTTGGACAGTTTAAGGGTTAAAGAACCCTAGAGCGATAAAATGCACATAGTGTACACTCATTACTTACCTTAAAATATTTGTAGTCTTAATGGTCTTAATATAGGGTGCAAGGTGAATAGTAGGGTAGGTAGGTATCAATAGTGTGGTAGGCATCGTAACCCCATATGGCCACCCCACCCACACATTATATACTAGGCATTTAAAGCGCCCTAGAGCGATAAAATGCATATACAGTGGTCCCTCGGTTTTCGTGCATCTCCAAACATTTATGTAAGTGTATTTTCGTAAGTGCTGTTGCAAGTGTATTTTTAGGGGTCTGAAATAGACTAACCTACGTGACATTATTTCTTAAGGAAGTAAATTCTGGAACAATTTTCGGCGAAAACCGAGGGACCACTGTACAGTGGACCACCGGAAATCAGCTGGTCTGATTATCGGCCGGCTCGATTATTAATCGCTTTTTTCGGCCCAATTTTTGCCCGATTATCAGCCGTTTCCCCGATTATCAGCCGTTTCCCCAATTATCAGCCCACGTTCCAGACCAGTCCGCCTGCCCCGCGCTTGCGAGCCTCACCGAGCAGGCGTCTTGAGCCAGTCTAGCTTTGTTTATCATAATAAATCCCAAGTTCAAATACTCCACCTAACGACTATCTCACTGGCACCTATCCGAACACACTATTCCTAGCCCCAACCAACCCAATAGAAGTTTCACTTATAATCAACACATTAAAAAACAAAGCAGGTGACCTAAATAACTTACCACCTTTTATATACAAAAAAGCCTCTCAAGTTCTCTCACCAATTATTGCAACACTCTTTAACAAATCCATTGAATCCTCTACCTTCCCATCAATACTCAAAATAGCGATTGTCACCCCAATACATAAAGGAGGAGATCAAACAGACCTGAATAACTACAGGCCGATATCTAACTTACCCCTTCTCTCCAAAATCTTTGAAAAATTAATTCATAGACAAATATATTCCTACCTCACCTCCAACAAAGTACTCAACCACTGTCAATTTGGATTCAGGCCTAATAAAAATACAAATGATGCCATTATACACATTTTTTTTATTTTTATTAACACATCGGCCGATTCCCACCAAGGCAGGGTGGCCCGAAAAAGAAAAACTTTCATCATCATTCACTCCATCACTGTCTTGCCAGAAGGGTGCTTTACACTACAGTTATAAAACTGCAACATTAACACCCCTCCTTCAGAGTGCCGGCACTGTACTTCCCATCTCCAGAACTCAAGTCCGGCCTGCCGGTTTCCCTGAATCCCTTCATAAATGTTACTTTGCTCACACTCCAACAGCACGTCAAGTATTAAAACCATATGCCTCCATTCACTCCTATCAAATACGCTCACACATGCTTGCTGGAAGTCCAAGCCCTCGCACACAAAACTTCCTTTACCCCCTCCCTCCAACCTTTCCTAGGCCGACCCCTACCCCGCCTTCCCTCCACTACAGATTTATACACCCCGAAGTCACTCTGTCTCGTTCCATTCTCTCTACATGTCCAAACCACCTCAACAACCCCTCCTCAGCTCTCTGGACAATCGTTTTGGTAATCCCGCACCTCCTCCTAATTTCCAAACTCCGAATTCTCTGCATTATATTCACACCACACATTGACCTCAGACATGACATCTCCACTGCCTCCAGCCTTCTCCTCGTTGCAACATTCATCACCCATGCTTCACACCCATATAAGAGCGTTGGTATAACTATACTCTCATACATTCCCCTCTTTACTTCCATAGACAAGGTTCTTTGTCTCCACAGACTCAAGTGCTCCACTCACCCTTTTCCCCTCATCAATTCTATGATTCACCTCATCCTTCATAGACCCATCCGCCGACATGTCCACTCCCAAATATCTGAATACATTCACCTCCTCCATACTCTCTCCCTCCAATCTGATATCCAATCTTTCGTCACCTATTCTTTTTGTTATCCTCATCACCTTACTCTTTCCTATATTCACTTTCAATTTTCTTCTTTTACACACCCTACCAAATTCATCCACCAACCTCTGCAGCTTCTCTTCAGAATCTCCCAAAAGCACAGTGTCATCAGCAAAAAGCAACTGTGACAACTCCCACTTTGTATTTGCTTCTTTATCTTTTAGCCCAACACCTCTTGCCAAGACCCTCGCATTCACTTCTCTTACAACCCCATCTATAAATATATTGAACAACCACGGTGACATCACACATCCTTGTCTAAGGCCCACTTTTACTGGGAAATAGTCCCTTCCCTCCTACACACTCTAACCTGAGCCTCACTATCCTCATAAAAACTCTTCACTGCTTTCAGTAACCTTCCTCCTATTCCATACACCTGCAACATCTGCCACATTGCCCCCTATCTACCCTATCATACGCCTTTTCCAAATCCATAAATGCCACAAAAACTTCTTTACCCTTATCCAAATACTGTTCACCTATATGTTTCACTGTAAACACTTGGTCTACACACCCCCTACCTTTCCTAAAGCCCCTTGTTCATCTGCTATCCTGCTTTCTGTTTTACTCTTAATTCTTTCAATAATAACTCTACCATACACTTTACCAGGTACACTCAACAGACTTATTCCCCTATAATTTTTGCACTCTCTTTTGTCCCCTTTGCCTTTATACAAAGGAACAATACACGCTCTCTGCCAATCCCTAGGTACCTTACCCTCTTCCATACATTTATTAAATAATAGCACCAACCACTCCAAAATTATATCCCCACCTGCTTTTAACATTTCTATCTTTATCCCATCAATCCCAGCTGCCTTACCCCTTTCATTCTACCCACTGCCTCACGAACTTCCCTACACCCACAACTGGCTCTTCCACACTCCTACAAGATGTTATTCCTCCTTGCCCTACACACGAAATCACAGCTTCCTGTCTTCATCAACATTTAACAAATCCTCAAAATATTCTCTCCATCTTCCCGATACCTCTAACTCTCCATTTAATAACTCTCCTCTCCTATTTTTAACTGTCAAATCCATTTGTTCTCTAGGCTTCCTCAACTTATTAATCTCATTCCAAAACTTTTTCTTATTTTCAACAAAATTTGCTGATAACATCTCACCCACTCTCTCATCTGCTCTCTTTTACATTGCTTCACCACTCTTTAACCTCTCTTTTTCTCTCCATATACTCTTCCCTCCTTGCATCACTTCTACTTTGTAAAAACCTCTCATATGCTAACTTTTTCTCCCTTACTACTCTCTTTACATCATCATTCCACCAATCGCTCCTCTTCCCTCCTGCACCCACTCGCCTGTAACCACAAACTTCTGCTGAACACTCTAACACTACATTTTTAAATCTACCCCATACATTTTCGACCCCATTGCCTACACTCTCACTAGCCCATCTATCCTCCAATAGTTGTTTATATCTTACCCTAACTGCCTCCTCTTTTAGTTTATAAACCTTCACCTCTCTTTTACTTACTGATTCTATTTTCCTTGTATCCCATCTACCTTTTACTCCCACTGTAGCTATAACTAAAAAGTGATCTGATATATCTGTAGCCCCTCTATAAACATGCACATCCTGAAGTCTACTCAACAGTCTTTTATCTACCAATACATAGTCCAACAAACTACTGTCATTACGCCCTACATCATATCTTGTATACACATGTTAGAAATAATTTACACCGCCCTTGAGAAAAAAGAAATCCCAGTGGGAATCTTCATTGATTTACGTAAAGCTTTTGATACAGTTGACCATGATCTGTTACACCTAAAATTATCACACTATGGTATAAGAGGACACTCCCTCAACTACCTAAAATCATACCTTAGCAACAGAAACCAATACAGTGGTACCCCGACTTACGATATTTTTTCATTCCAGAATGCTGTTCAAGTGCCATTACCAAACGAATTTATCTCCATAAGAAATGATGCAAAATAGACTAGTCCTTTTAGACCCCCAAAATTACACTTACAAAAGCATTTAAAAAAATCAACTTACATAAAAGGGTGTGTTTGGGGACCATCGTAAGTCGGGGTACCACTGTATGTGTACACAAATGGAGCTAGCTCCACCGCGCAAACTATTACCGTAGGTGTCCCACAGGGAAGTGTTCTTGGCCCACTACTCTTTCTCATTTACATTAACGACCTACCAAATGCATCTTAACTACTCAAACCCATACTTTTTGCAGATGACACTACATACGTTATCTCGCACCCAAGCCCAGACATACTAGCCAACACTGCAAATACTGAATTGCAGAAAATATCTACCTGGATGATGACCAACAAACTTACTCTCAATATTGATAAAACATATTTTATCCAGTTTGGGAACAGAGCTACAAACGCACCACTTAACATAATGATAAACGGGTCCCCTATCACAAAACTCACAGAGGGAAAATTCTTAGGAATCCATCTTGACAGTGGCCTCAAATTTCAGACACATACCTTTATACCTTTGAAGAGTTTCGAGAGTATCTACTCTCTGAGCCCGGCCATGGACCAGGCTCGTCTGGTGCTTGCCTGGTCAACCAGGCTGTTGCTGCTGGAGGCCCGCTGCCCCACATATCCATCACAGCCTGGTTGATCTGGCACCTGGTGAAGATATTTGTCCAGTTTCCTCTTGAAGGCTTCTACACTGGTTCCAGCCGTGTTTCGGATATCTCCTGGTAAGATGTTGAATAGTCTGGGACCCCGGATGTTAATACAGTGCTCCCGTATTGTCCCCACCGCACCCCTGCTCCTCACTGGGTTTATTTTACACTTTCTCCCATATCTCTCACTCCAGTATGTTGTTATGGCAGTGTGCAGATTTGGGACCAGGCCCTCAAGTACTTTCCATGTATATATTATCATGTATCTCTCTCTCCTCCGCTCCAATGAGCACATGTTCAAGACTTGAAGGCGTTCCAAATAATTTAGATGTTTCAATGGCTCAATGTGAGCCGTAACGATCTCTGGATTTGTTCCAGCTCTGCTATTTCTCCTGCCCTGAACGGGCCGTCAGCACTGAGCAGTATTCTAAGTGAGGGAGCACTAGCGATTTGAATAGTGTCACCATCGGCATTATTTCCCTTGTTTTGAAAGTTCTCAATACCCACCCCGTCATCTTCCTGGCTGTTGTGATCTTTGTCTTGTTATGGTCTTTAAACGACAGATCAGCAGACATAATTATTCCCAAGTCCTTTACGTGTTCCTTTCGTTATATGTGGTGACCCTCTTGCGTTTTGTATATAGTGTTCCTTTTGAGTTCTTCATTTTTTCCATACCTTTGAAGAGTTTCGAAAAATCTCTCTCTGAGCCCGCCATGGGCCAGGCTCGTCTGGGGCCTGGTCACCCGGCTGTTGCTGCTGGAGGCCCGCTGCCCCACCCAACGCCTGGGTTTATCTGGCACCTGGTGAAGATATTTGTCAGTTTCCTCTTGAAGGCTTCTACACTGGTTCCCGCCGTGTTTGGGTATCTTCTGGTAAGATGTTGAATAGTCTGGGACCCCCGGGTTTTACAGTGCTCCGTATTGTCCCCACCGCCCCCTGCTCCTCCTGGGTTTATTTTACACTTTCTCCCATATCTCTCACTCCCGTATTTGTTTGGCAGTGTG
>WNWK01051055.1:0-5000 GCA_009830355.1 Cherax destructor
CCATCCCCCGGGCATAATAACCAAGCACCTGGTCCATCACCGGCACTGAATAACCAAGCCCTGGTCCATCACCAGGGCACTGAATAAGTCGGTTTTCCCCAAAAAGGGCACTGAATAAGCCGTCACCATGGCACTGAATCCCCAATCCACTCACGAACCCACCCCCTGGGGGGAACCCCCGGTTATTTTTAAACCTCCAGAAAAACTTGCAACCCATTGTTACCCCCCAATTATGCCCTTTCCCCCTTACTCACGTATATTTTCCCCCTTGCATCACTACTACTACTACCCCCACTTATATCACTACTACCCCCAACCGCACCCCACCCCCCCTGAGGCATATAAAACCCCCATCAAAATGGGGGTTTAAAAATGTGGGTTTTTTTTTTCAATGTTTTTGAGGCTTTACTTTTTTAGTCCAGTTATAGATGAAGAAATCTCTAAAATTTTGAAATAGCTAATGATTTAAAAAACCCGAAACATAATTGATAAATCTTTTAAAATACTAAAATTTTTACAACCCAAAAAGGGAAAAATTATTAAACCCAAAAAATTTTTGGTTCTCCTTCCAAAAAAAAAAAGTTATATCCCTTCCTTTTTAAAATTTTTTATAAAAATTGTATTTAAAAATTTGATACAGTAAAAAGATTTTTTTAAAAAAATTCCCCCAAAGCGACGGATTGTCTATAAGATTCCCGAAAAATACATAAAGTTTTTGGGGGCAAACCGGTAAAAATCTTGAACTAAGATTAAAACAACATAAATATAGCAAGAACTGGAAAATTCTAATTTCTATTTATTCAGGAAAATTTTTTAACCATAAATTTTGGTTTTTTAAAAATGCGGGGTTGTATCAACAAGTCCATGGTTAAAAAAAATATAATAGAATCATGTTTAAAAAAAGCTTTTTTGAAAAAATTTTGAATTTTTTTTGTTTATAAATTGGATTCATTTATAAAAAAAATTTTGGGGGAAGAATTTAATGAAAATTGGACTAATCTTAATTCTTGGGAAATATATATATATATATATATATATATATAATATATATATATATATATATATATATATATATATATATATATATATATATTATATATATAATCAAAACAACCACTATAAAAAATAGAAGAATTCCAAGCGCTTTCGTGACTACTCCATTATCAAGGAACTAAAAAGGAAACGTGAAAAACATAAAGGGCAGAATACACCTCACAGTAAATCACACTAACAAAGACAACACCTAAGTAGCGTAACACCCACGACTCAAAAAGGGAACATGAAAGGACCTGAAACTCTTCCCAAAATTAAATTATCCAATTTATCAAAATTCTTCAAATTTTATTAATTTAAAGAACCAATGTATATAAACCAAAAAAATATTCATTTTTTTTTCAAAACTGCTTTTTAAAAATGTTTCCCTGTATTTTCTCAACCATGGACTTGTTTTAAAAATTTCAGCATTTTAAAAAACTTTGGGGGGAAAAGTTTCACATGAATAAAAGGCATTTAAACTTGTGTTCAATCAAATTTTTTTAATCTTGTTCAAGACTTTTTTCCCTTTTGAATAATAAACTCTAGCATATTTTACAGGGGAACTTATAGTGTCGCATTTTAGGGGAAATCAAAAGTCTTTTTTTTTTAAATTTTTAAAAAAAACTTTTTATTAAAAAATTTTAAGAAAAAAATATCAACCAAATTTTATGGGGGCCCATTTTTGGTTAATAATTGGGGTTTCCCTTTTGGATTGTAAAAAAAATTTCTAGCTATTTAAAAAAATTTCTATTATGTTTCTTGGGATTTTAAATCATTAGCTATTTCATAAATTTTGGATTTTTTATCTATGAACTCTGGACCAAACAAACTCTCAAAAACAAAAAGGAAAACCAAATTAACTCATCTTGATGTGAAATAATAGGGCATAGGAACAAAATTTTTAGGTTTTTTTAAATTTTAAAATTTAAAAAATTTTTATTTTAAAAAAAAAATCTAGGAAGGGGGTGATTATTCAAATTCAACAGAAAAAATTTAAGAAACTCATTAATTTAACAAGGGGAAAGGTTTATGTCTACATTCTTAGGATAAGGCACAAAAAATTAACATATCTATACCACTTACCATTAGTGGTTTTTTTTGCATATTTTGATATCACCCCTTTACGGTCTTTTTGATTTTATATATATATATATATATATATATATATATATATATATATATATATATATATATATATATATTTGTGCCGATTAGGTAAAAAACCCTTTTTGGGTTAAATAGAAAGGGTCATTAATATAAGACAAGTGAAAATTTTGTATCAATAAATTTCCCAAAAACATTCTGAACTGAAAAAAATTTTTTCATTGTGTTTGTTTATTATTAAATTAATGTTAACGTATCTAAAATATATTTAGTTGGGTTAGGCTAAATTAAATTGCCTTGTTGTAATAAGGTTAGGTAGGTTTTCAAAGTTTCTCTTGGTCAAAAAATATTTTTACTTTAACATAAATGAAAAATATATTCTTTAAACGTATAAGAAAATTTTAGAAAGGACAATTTTTGATGAGTTCTTCTAATTAAGTTTACCTAATCAACGCATTATATATATATATATATATATATATATATATATATATATATATATATATATATATATATATATATATATATATATATATATATATATATATATATATTTTTTTTTTTAATTTTTTCCAAATCTTGTCCCTTAAGATGTTCAGGGAAATCGCTCACCATGCAATGCACTAAGACAGGAAAGCAGGTAGAGCATCTGTAAATATATATATATATATATATATATATATATATATATATATATATATATATATATATATATATATATATATATATATATATATATATATATTATATACATATATACACATATACATATATATATAGTGCCTGAATAGATAAAACTGGTCAATTATCCATATAAATATATTTTAGATAAATATAAAATTATTTAATAACAAGCAAACACAATGAAATATATTTTTTTCGTTAGGTTCAGAATGATTTTTGCGAAATTATTGCAAATACAAATTTTTGCTTGCCCCGAGAAAAAGTAACACTCCCACCATCACTCACTCCCTTCTGTCTTGCCAGATGCACACCGATATTGCAACTCATAAATTCAACTATTCCCATCCCTCCTTCAGAGTGCAGACATTAACTTCCCACATCCATGAATTAAGTCCGGCTAATCGGTTTCCCTGAAAACCCTTCATAAGTCAAGTCTTGAATACAACTTGCCTCCACTCACTTCTGTATAACACGCTCACACACGCTTACTGGATGTCTAAGCCCTTCTCATACAAAACCTTCTTTAACCCCTCCCTCCAACCTTTGTTTGCACTGCCTCTACCTCTCATTCTCTGTACTGTAGATTTATACACCATCAAAACCACAGTTTATAAACGACTGTCCTTCATTATGATAAATATTTAAAACTTGTCTGTTTGAAGAGTTGCAGATATATGGGCTTCCTGATAGGGAATGTTTGAGCACAGACATGTTAAGAGGTAGGAGATAACTGGGCACCAGAGACAGTTAAAGGTGGAGCAGTAACGAGGGAGGAAGGAAGGTTCTGCCTTGATATTATATGATTGATGACCACAAGCGTTCTGACTCATCCTTCCTGATAGCCTAAATTTAGAAGCAAGAACCTTTACCCGGTTCTTATTTTTACTCTTTATCATCCTCCACTCTTTCTCAACTTCCTATGCTCTCGTCCTCTATGTTCCTCTCCTCCTATGTCCTCGTCCCCTATGTTCCTCGTCCTCCCTATGTTCCTCCTTATTTCCTCATCCTCCTTTTGCTCTTCTTTCTTCTCCAATCGCTCAATCCTACTCATCGTTACTTCAGCCTTGTTTTCCTTTCCCTTTATGTGTCTTTATATTTTAGCGTCAATATATTGTTTTATCGTTCATCTTCTTGTTCTTTTCTTTCTATCCACCTATAACTTTTGTTTCTGAGTCTCCCTTTCATCTTAAACCTTAGTGTTCTCAATTCTGTTTTCTTTCTTTATTTTAACATCTTTTCATTTCTCATCATTCTCTCTCAGTGTCTTCACCGCCATTCCAATGTTTTGTCTTCTGACCGAGGTATTTATTCCACTTTCTTTTATGTTTAACTTCACTTACTTTTTCACTTACATTCAGTTTTCCTCTATGGTTCTTTTCGTTTCTCTTTTCGTTTCTCTTCAATTTCATAAGTTCTCTATTATATCCTCCCTCCCACTTCCTTACTCTTCCACTTTGCATTCTTTCCTTGCTCTTTCTTTTTGCTTCTTTCTTCTCTTCCTTTCCACTACCGTCCTTTACTTGCCTCTTTCTTATCGTCTCTTTCTTGGTTGCTTTCCTTCTCTATCTCTTCCCTTCTTCCTTACGGTTCCTTTGTTATTTCCATTCATTTTCGGCTTTCTTTACCCTCTCTTCTCCGTTATTACTGGCTGCCCTTTCATACTTTACAATAGCCTCGTCAAATGAATTTTCTCCTGATGCCCTGAGCCTGAGATGACGGGATTTCCTTATCAATAGCATGATCGAGGTAATTCAGCTGTATGATCGAGGTAATTCAGCTGTATGATCGAGGTAATTCAGCTGTATGATCAGGAATCAGCTGTATGATCGAGGTAATTCAGCTGTATGCTCGAGGTAATTCAGCTGTATGATCGAGGTAATTCAGCTGTATGATCGAGGTAATTCAGCCAGTAAGCTGTATGATCGAGGTAATAGCAGCAGTAAGTGATTGAGGTAATTCAGCTGTATGATCGAGGTAATTCAGCTGTGATTGAATTCCGGGGGGTAATTCAGTAGCATGAAGAAAATAATTCAGTAGAATGTTCAATTAGCGTGAACCATGAGCCGTGTGTAATGTTCACACTGAATGAACTGTATTAGAATGGATAAGCAATGAGCTGATGTTCTCACTCTGGCCAGAAGTAAAAACTGTTCCCAGCATTCACAATCCGAGTGATT
>WNWK01051055.1:10000-12616 GCA_009830355.1 Cherax destructor
ACTCATGTATTTATCCAACCTATTTTTAAAGCTTCTATGACGGTACTCTGGAGTTTGTTCCACTCATCCGCAAATCTATTACCAAACCAGTGCTTTCTTATATCCTTCTGAATCTGAATTTTTCCAACTTAAAACCATTGGTGCAAGTCCTGTCTATGCTAGATATTTTTAGCACACTATTTACATCCCCTTTATTAATTCCTGTTTTTAATTTATACACCTCAACCATATCATCCCTAATTCTACGCCTTTCTAGAGGGAGCAAATTAAGGGCCCTCAGTCTATCCTCATAGGGAAGATTTCTGATACATGGAATCAACTTTGCCATCCTCCTTTGTACGTTTTCCAGTGCATTTAATGTTATTACAAAATACTACCATAACTTACTAGTAAACTGCTACTAGTTATTTAAAATTTAAAGATATGCAGACAGTAGGGCTCCATGAACCCCCTCCCTTACTGCCGACCTTTAAACTGAAGGCAAAAAAACACTATTATTTCTGTACTCTCCAAAACCTTTAACTGGCCATATATCAATACCAGGGCCATTCTCATACTGTAAAAGTACCAAAAATCACAAAAATTCCTACGGCCTAAAAATACTGAAACACCACAACTTACATACTCAGCCTAACTGCATCACACCTCATTCAGCACCTCCTACCGCGACTTTGGTAAAAGCTACGCCACAAAGCTATCTCTCTCTTTTTTTTTTTATCTTTTTTATCTCTCTCTCTCTCTCTCTCTCTCTCCTCTCTTTTCTCCTCTCTACCTCTCTCTCTCTCTTCTCTCTCTCTCTCTCTCTCTCTCTCTCTCTCTCTCTCTCTCTCTCTCTCTCTCTCTCTCTCTCTCTTCTTTCTCTTCTCTCAACTCTTCCACACGTTCATTTTCAAAATCCCCTCTCACTAACACTTATGGAGAATTTTTCACTACATTTATATATTAAACTATATACACACTTTTTTTTTTACAGCAATGCAGAATCCTGCATAATAGCATATTACTGATATAAACTATACCACTCTGAGTATGAGCAGGGCATCTCCATAGTTCAGTATCTCATTAAGTATATAACTCTGGGAATATACATAAAAATGACATGGTCTTGTTCCAAGAAATTGGAGCTACAACCGGGGACTATGCCATAGCGTGATAGATTCTGAGGAAGTAAAGTTGTCTCTATAAAAGTCTTAGTACTAGAGCAATGCTTTCCGTAGGAAGAAATTAATAATTTCCTGACAGTATGTTAGAGATTTACTTTGATGTATTGTGGGGCTGAGCTATGTAAGCTATCTGGTATTTGAAGCATAGTGTGCCTGTGTTAAACTATGTAAGCTATCTGGTCTTTGAAGCATAGTGTGCCTGTGTTAAACTATGTAAGCTATCTGGTCTTTGAAGCATAGTGTGCCTGTGTTAAACTATGTAAGCTATCTGGTCTTTGAAGCATAGTGTGCCTGTGTTAAACTATGTAAGCTATCTGGTATTTGAAGCATAGTGTGCCTGTGTTAAACTATGTAAGCTATCTGGTCTTTGAAGCATAGTGTGCCTGTGTTAAGCTATGTAAGTTATCTGCTCTTTGAAGCATAGTGTGCCTGTGTTAAGCTATGTAAGCTATTTGACCTTTGAAGCATAGTGTGCCTGTGCTAAGCTATGTAAGCTATCTGACCTTTGAAGCATAGTGTGCCTGTGTTAAGCTATGTAAGCTATTTGACCTTTGAAGCACGGTGTGCCTGTGCTAAGCTATGTAAGCTATCTGATCTCTGAAGCATAGTGTGCCTGTGCTAAGCTATGTAAGCTATCTGATATTTGAAGCATAGTGTGCCTGTGCTAAGCTATGTAAGCTATCTGATATTTGAAGCATAGTGTGCCTGTGTTAAGCTATGTAAGCTATCTGATCTCTGAAGCATAGTATGCCTGTGCTAAGCTATGTAAGTTATCTGATATTTGAAGCATAGTGTGCCTGTGCTAAGCTATGTAAGCTATCTGATATTTGAAGCATAGTGTGCCTGTGCTAAGCTATGTAAGCTATCTGATATTTGAAGCATAGTGTGCCTGTGTTAAGCTATGTAAGCTATCTGATCTCTGAAGCATAGTATGCCTGTGCTAAGCTATGTAAGTTATCTGATATTTGAAGCATAGTGTGCCTGTGCTAAGCTATGTAAGCTATCTGATATTTGAAGCATAGTGTGCCTGTGCTAAGCTATGTAAGCTATCTGATATTTGAAGCATAGTATGCCTGTGCTAAGCTATGATAAACTATCCGACATTAAATAACGACTGTCTAGTAAATATTGAAAACTAATCTTTACTCTTTAAAAATTTCGCATGAATTTTTTCAACAGAATTTCGCTGGGATTATTGACGCTAAAGTGTTTAAGTACGAGTGACATGTCAGCTGTGGGCTTTAAATTCTCCTGATGCTGAACTTTATCAGTAGTGAGTGTAAAGGCTTAATGGTAGAACTCACATTACTTCTGACTATATAAACTGTAATAAGACGATTGATAACAAATCACAGGTGAGTTTTATGACTCACCTGCCGTGGAGTGGAAGTGCTAAACCAGCATGCTGTCATTTGTGGGAAAGGAAGGCAATCAGATTCGATCCAAGGAAGGG
>WNWK01051056.1:0-12614 GCA_009830355.1 Cherax destructor
GGAACTACACAAGAGTCACAATAAGTTAGTGAATGTTCTAGACAAATGGAACCAGGTGTGGCGTAATGATTATTTGACAGCTCTGCGAGAACATTTTTATGGGGCCGACCCTGAGGGGAACAAGGTGATGGTGAGCCAAGGGGACCTGGTGCTAGTTGAAGCTGAGGCACCCAGGGCATACTGGCCTCTTGGCTTGGTGGTGTCAACCCACCCAGATAAGGCTGGACAGCTGAGGATGGTGAAGGTGAGAGTAAACGGTGCTGAGACCATAAGACCCATCAACAAGCTGTTGCCTCTCGAGGTCCACATGGTGAGGCCTGGACAGGAGAAGTTAGACCAAAGTCTGCCCAACCAGAGTGTCCGAACGACCCGTTGAACGGCGCTCGAGTCCAGAGCTCACTGGGAGGGCTTGCGGGAGGCGGATTTGATATAGACTTAACTTCTACCTTCGCCGACGGGAGGATGTGGAAACTTTTTGAGTCACTCAAGTTCCACAGGGTAAGTGAGCCGTTTGGAGCCTTAAACGTACCACGGATCGGTCCTCTGAGTTCATGAACCCACACACCCAACGAAATAAACACAGTATAGTTGGCGGAGGTAAAGAGATAACACATGTTAATTGATAGATTTATTCTCCTAGGAAGGCCTAGGTAAGTTTGTACAGTTAGTAACTAATATTAAGATTATTGAGGCAACTTTAGATATTAATAATGTAGTTCTAACACCCTAACATAGGTAGTTTTAAGGCCTGAATAGGCAAACATTAGATTATGTCAGCTAACGAGAACTGGCAGCCCCACACTTGACCTAGGCCGAGCGAGATGCTAGGTCATTCTTCTCAGACCAGACTTCAACCAGTGAACAAGTGCTGCGACCAGGGCAGCATTCCCCACGTGACTCCCAACATCTGTCCTGGGGACCCGGAGGAGACATCCCGAAGTACTGTGGATATCTTTCTTCATCCAGACCCATAACAGTAAGATTAGACTTCCTTTCTCTCAGTATCTGGCCAGTTTTCTGGGGGAAACGTTAGTGAGTTTATCTGTGGGTCTCGAGCAGACGGACGTTAATATATTGGTATGTAACAGCGTCATCTCTTAAGTTTAAGTCTGGAAGCTAGTGTCCCATACTGCCTAGATATTGCTTAGAGGATAACCCCCTTTGAGTTTGGGATTTCTGAGTTTAGGGCAAGACACTAATACCACTTGAATTCTTACAGATTAAGGTCCTTCCCTGCACATGGTGTTGGAGGGGGTTATAGCTTGTGGAGATTGGAAGACTAGGAGACATTTCTACTCCATCAAGTAAGTTATACCCCTTGTTAGTCGTGCATGTTGGTGGGGAATTTTTTCTACTGCAGTCAGCTAGAAATTCTGTCCATAAGCCACTTGTAAGTCTGAGAGAAGCGTCTCAGAGTGTCGGTGTCAACAGTGCTTGCCAGAGGGCAGCTTACAAGGAGGTAGTCCAAAGACAAAATTTCTATACTAGGTAAATTACCCCAAGAGACTACTAAAGTTACTTTCAGACTACATAATGAGGCAGCTCTTAATAACTTCATAACAGCTATGTCAAACATCGACTGGCAAACCGAGTTAGACACCTATACAGATACTGACATATGTATTAATAATTTTCTAAAAAAGACTCAATACCTCTATAACATGCATTGCCCTAAAAAAACTAAACAGATCACAGCTAAGAGACTAAACAATCCCTGGCTAACACCCAGCATTCTCAAATCCATTAATATAAAACACCTATATGAAAAACAGTACAGAAGGGGTTAAATAACAAGAGAACAAACAAAACGTTACTCATCAAACCTAACCAGCCTGATAAGAAGGTCAAAAAAAATGTATTATGAGAACAGATTAAATAACTTAAGAGGAGATATGAAAAAGACCTGGAAAACCCTATCTGAAATTCTAGGAACTAAAAAAGTATCCAGAAACATAACAATCAAACTGACAAACCCTGATGCTCCCACCAACTGAAACAGCAAACAGACTAAATCTTTTCTTCTCGACAATAGGAAAAAAGTTGGCAAGCAAAATCCCATGTTCAAACACTCCACCTAACGCTTACCTCACTGGAGGCTACCCAAATACACTATTCTTAGCTCCGACCAACCCAACAGAAGTCTCGCTTGTTATTAACACATTAAAAAACAAGGCAGGAGATCTAAATAACTTACCACCTTTTATATACAAAAAAGCTTCTCAAGTACTATCACCAATTATTGCAACACTCTTTAACAAATCCATTGAATCCTCCACCTTCCCATCAATACTCAAAATAGCGAGGGTTACCCCATACATAAAGGCGGAGATCAAACAGACTTAAATAACTATAGGCCAATATCTAACTTACCCCTTCTCTCCAAAATCTTTGAAAAGTTAATTCATAGGCAAACCTATTCCTACCTCATCTCCCACAACATACTCAACCCCTGTCAGTTTGGTTTCAGACCTAATAAAAACACAAATGATGCAATCATACACATGCTAGAAATAATATACACCGCTCTTGAAAATAAAGAAATCCCACTGGGAATCTTCATAGATTTACGTAAAGCTTTTGATACAGTTGACCATGATCTGTTACATCTAAAATTATCACACTATGGTATAAGAGGGCACTTCCTCAACTACCTAAAGTTATACCTTAGCGGCAGAAGCCAATATGTGTCCACAAATGGAGCTAACTCTTCCACACAAACAATTACAGTTGGTGTCCCACAGGGAAGTGTTCTTGGACCACTTCTCTTTCTCATTTACATAAACGACCTACCAAATGCATCTCAACTACTCAAACCCATACTATTTGCAGATGACACTACATACGTCTTCTCTCACCCAAGCCCAGACACACTAGCCAATACTGTAAATACTGAATTTCAGAAAATATCTACCTGGATGATGACTAACAAACTTACTCTCAATGTTGACAAAACCTATTTCATTCAGTTTGGGAACAGAGCTACAAATGTACCACTTAACATAATGATAAACGGATCACCTGTCACAAAACTCACAGAGGGAAAATTCTTAGAAATCCACCTTGACAGTGGCCTCAAATTTAAGACACATATACAACAAATTTCCAAGAAAGTCTCCAAGACCGTAGGAATACTATCCAAGATAAGGTACTATGTTCCACAACCAGCTCTCCTTACCCTATATCACTCACTCATTTACCCCTACCTCACCTATGGAATCTGTGCATGGGGCTCAACAACAATAAATCACCTCAAACCATTAATAACACAACTAAAGGCTGCAGTCCGAATGATAACAAATTTCCACTCCAGACAACATACTCCACCAATATTCAAAAGTCTGAACTTACTCACCATACAAGACATCCATACTTTTTACAGTGCCTATTACATACATAAAACACTAAACTCAAATATTAACCCACAACTCAAAATTCTCCTAACAAATCTTAACAGGACACATGACCATAACACAAGACACAGATCACTCTTCGATGTTCCCCGCGTCCACCTCACACTATGCAAAAACGCAATGCACATCAAAGGCCCAAAAATTTGGAATTTATTACCTATGATTACCAAAGAAACCCGGTCTGTACATCACTTCAAAACTCTGTTAAAAAATCACCTACTCACCCACAACTAAATACCCACTACTTTACATTACCTACAAAGTTATTAAATAACTTTCCACTGCCTCAAAATAACATTACTCACTGTGTTACTCCCCTAGCCTCAAAACCCCTTACATAGTTTCTCAAAGAAAAATAATTTATCAAACATAATCTAGTACAAATGTTGAAACTTATACCTCATAATGTATAAACCTGTAATATATCATAATGTATAAACCTGTTATAATTAATACAACCTAATCTAACTTTGTTCCTACAGCATTACCAAATAAAGAAATCCCTTGTGCTCCTTGTAACTCATCTAATGACCATATAAACTGTTATTGCAACACAAATTATTGATTTGATTTGTTTAATCTGATTTAATAATTTTATTAATACAAATAATAAATTATGTTGACATATAAAACTGTAAATGATCCAAAATTATAAAACTATTATGTTTCAAAAATGTCATGTTCAAATTATGTTCAGATTTCATAGCTTAAATACTCAACTATACTTATATTAAACTGTTTACTTTAATTCTTACCATTTAATTTTAAGTTAATTTTAAGTATGCCCACAATGCTCTGCATATTAGGGGCTTTTGGCATGTACACCTCATGTAATCTCATAACCCCATCTCCTAGAATCCACATAGAGAGATTATTATTATTATTATTGTGGGAATTAAATCACCTGCATGTACGTTAACATTACAATCATGCAAGTAGTAATTTGATTAGAAGACAACAAGAATACATTATTTACATTTGTTGCACCTCTGAGGTAGTGGGAATTTGAGGCGCTTCTGGTCACAATGAGAGTCTCCCTTCGAACCCACTACTCTCTCCACATCCAACCTGGATCAGTATTATAATATTAGAGTTAAACAACACCAATAATGGTGACAATAATGATTATAGTGGACTGTATAGATTACTTTGACTGATTGGAAAAAAGGGGGAGGGGGGTACACATATAAATACATCAGGGGAAAATATACTTGTATAAAATACCAACACTTACCAGACTGTTTCTGGTGGTCACTTGATGCAGCTGTACCACCCACAAAACCTATCTTAATATGAAAAGAATAAACTGGCCAGATATCTTAACATAACAAGGGTGTTTACTTATCTGTGGTGGGCTACATCCTCTATTTTTTCTTTTCCCATTGTCAATAGGTGTAGTCCATTAAACTTCCTTGGACATCGGAAATGGATCGCCAGACGAACATGCGGTCACACCGAGATATGGCGACATTTATTACTTCATTCCTTCACTTGGTTTAATGTTATTATCACTGATTACTCCACAATTCGCATTTCTGTATAATATCCTATCAATTTCCGCTCATTTTAAGGTCAATTCACTGCAGTTTAATTTCGATGAGGCGTGTGGAAACTTATCGGGTTGCTCAAGTTCCACAGGGTAAGTGAGCCGTATGAAACCTTAAGGTCTGCCGTCATGACCATCAGAGCATAGAGAAGTTCCGCATCGAAATCATGAGCTTGAGAAATAGTCTCAAAGATTTACATGATTGGGTTGGATCGGAATGGATGGTCAGTCGGTTGATTCAGAGAAAATTGGCTAGCACTATAGTGCACGAGTTACACTTAATATACCGGACGAGCTGGTTTACAATACAGCAAATTATTGAGGGGTTGGGAGAGCTCGTTTCTCATTTGAGTATAGGTGAGAGAGAAGAGTCACCACCATCATCACATAAACAGTTAGTTACTCAGAAAACTTGGGAGATCAATTTAAAGCTCATAAAGCTAACGTTGGGGTGTACTATGGCAAAGAAGTGTCTAAGACAAGGACATCTAAGCAGACCCTCAGAGACACTCGTGCCAGAATATGCGTGTTCTGCGAAGGCAAACACACTAGCACGAGTTGCTCTCGGTATACAACACTGAGCAGTAGGCGGCAGAGACTAAAGGAGTTGCAGCTATGCAACTTGAGGCGGAAGATTGCCAGTCACATCTTTCAGAGTGCTATAACTGCCGGAAAGGTAAGCACCATATTGCACTATGTCCCAATAATTTAAGGGAACCCCAGGCTAGTAGGGACGTTTCTCCGGTAGAGATATAAAGCGAGTCCTAGCCTGAAGTGGTAGCCAGCGTGATTAGTGTGGGCAAAGTCTCTAATCTGAGTGAGAATCACAGAGTTGCTGCCCTACCTACAGTCATGGCAGGGGTTGTGAACGGGAACAGGTCAGAAACAACCCAATTATTTTTTGACTCGGAGCACAAGTGTCCATGATAACAGAGAAGTTGGTGGCTAAGTTAAAGTTGAAGGCCACTGACAAAGTTAGTGCGACATTGGGAGGTGCTACAAGTCAGGGCCCGCCCAAGTCTTATGATGTTGTGGATGTCACTGTTAAATTAGGTGGACATCGCAGAAATATTACAGCTTTGGTAGTAAATACGTTACCTGCGTCAATTACGACCAGAGGTCTTGCTGCAGCAGCCAAGCGATTGAAAGACCTTGGCGTGAAGCTGGCAGACCAGGGAATTACCACTGACAGTCAGAAATGTAGGTATCCTGGTGGGAGCCAACTATCTAGATGACTTCCTGTCTACACGACGGACTATTAAGGAAGGAATTGGTTTATACAGATCCCCAGTAGGATATATCATCGGTGGCAGGATTCCACATGAATTCCCTGCAACGCCAGAGAGGGGGAGAGCTGACACCACGATAGCTGGGGGAGTAGTGATAATGAATATTAGTGTACACGATGAACCGCCAGGTAAGCCAAACCAAGTATGGAGTGACGAACACTCAGCCACCTTGGGGAGATGCTTTTATGGGGTACCTAAAGAGGGAGATAGATTGTCATTAAACCCAGGGAACCTCGTATCAGTGGGAAGAAAGGCTACCAGGGCATATAGGCCACTAGGTGGGAAAGTACGAAGCTGCTCAGACAAGGCTAGACATGGGAAAGATATTAAAGTTAAAGGAAAGGGTGTTAAGACCACCGGAACCAACAAGTTTGCACCCCCAGAGGTCCACACGGCAGAAACTGGACAGTCGAAGTTAGACCAGAGTCTGCTCGATGAGAGTGACCGGACGGCACTCGTGTCCAGGACCCACTGTAAGGGCTTGCGGGAGGCGGACTTCTACCTTCGCTGGCGGGAGGATGTGGAAACTTATTGGGTTGCTCAAGTTCCACAGGGTAAGTGAGCCGTATGAAACCTTAACCTGCCACCGGTAGGTACTCTGAGTTTATGAACCCACACACCCACCCAAACAAACACTCACTAGTTGGCGAAGGTAATGAGATTGCACATATTAATTGATAGATTTACTCTCCTAGGAAGGACTAGGTAGGTTTGTACAGATAGTGACTAATATTAGGATTATTGAGGCAACTTTAGAAATTAATAATGTAGTTCTAGCACCTTAACATAGGAAGATTTAGGCCACAATAGGCGAACATTAGGTTATATAAGCAAACGAGAAATGGCAATCCCATTCTGAGGTCAAGCAGTGTGGGACTCACAACGCATGACCTGCGTTCTATCAACGAGTGAACAAGTGCTACGAACAGCGCAGCGTCCCCCACGTGACTCCCAACATCAGTCCTGAGGACTCGGAGGAGACATCTCGAAGTACTGTGGATATCTTTCTCCATCCAGACCCACTACAGTAGGACCATACCTTTCTTTCTCTCAGTATCTGGCCAGTTTTCTGGGGGAAACGTGGGTGGGTTTTGTTGTGGGTCTCGTGCAGTCGGACGCTTATTAGCAGGTACCAGCATCCCCTCTTTAAGTAAAAGTCTGGAAGCTAGTGTCCCTTACTGCTTAGATATTGCTTAGAGGATATACCCTAGAGTTGGGCGATTCTGAGTTTAAGACAGGACACTAATACCACTTGAATCTTGCAGAATTAAGTCTTCCCTGCACTTGTCTTTCAAGGGGAGAGTCCAGAGAGACAAGGGCTTAGGAAGGTTGGAGGACCGAGAGACATTTCTTCTCCATCAAGTAAGTCCACCCTTTTTTAGTCGTGCATGTAGGTGGGAAATTCTTGTAGCTGCAGTTATTTGGAAATCTGTCCCATAAGCCACTTGTGAGCCTGAGAGGAGTAATCTTAGAGTGTCGGTGTCAACAGTGCTTGCCAAGAGGGCAGCTTACAAGGAGGCAGCCCAAAGACAAATTTCTACAAGGCGTGATTAACTTGGCGGGTATTCTTCCTGCATACACTCGGTCCCTTGATGGCGTCCCTCCCGGTTGGCGTCCCACGCTATTTTTTCTTCTCACCACCATATTATGGTAGCTTCGTTAACTTCCTGTCCCATATTATACACCGGGAATAGTCACGACACTTCTTATTATGAAGTGAGGCCAATATTTACATTTTAGGACATTATAAACCACCAAAGTCCTGGCCCCATAAATTAAGCAGAATTTTTCACAATTAAAGTCATGGGGGAGCGCTATACCTGGAATATACCTGGAGAGAGTTCCAGGGGTCAACGCCCCTGCGGCCCGGTCTGTGACCAGGCCTCATGTTGGATCAGAGCCTGATCAACCAGGCTGTTACTGCTGGCCGCACGCAGTCCAACGTACGAACCACAGCCTGGCTGGTCAGGTACCGACTTTAGGTGCCTGTCCAGTGCCTGCTTGAAGACAGCCAGGGGTTTGTTGGTGATCCCCCTATACTTACAACTCATAACCCACAATCTTTCCGCTTTCGATAATAATACAAAACAATGTACAACACCCCATCAAACCCCACAATCACTTCACAAGTCACAATTTTCACTTGTCTCATCCATCACACTATTTTTACCATTTTCGAAAATATAACAACAAGATTTTTCACTGATAACCCACAAAGATACAACATCCACAAAATTTTACATACTTTTCTCAATACCTGTTAAGAACCTCTAACAACATACGCCAACAACTCATTACAAGTCACATCATATAACGTACTTAACACCGGAAAAATGCAACTCACAACACACCTAACCTTCACACACTGTCCAATCTCATTTTTTTTTTCACTTATATCCTCCATCAAGAAGAACACCTGCATCTCCAGACCGCGCCATGACATGAAAAGTGTGAAGCCAGTCTGTGACCTCACCTAACCTCATACACCATTATCTCAACCCACAACAAGACACATTTTCACTCATTACCCACCCATCTCCCAGCACCTCACCTCCATTAATACCCGCAACTCACTACAGATCACAGAACACTCACTTTTTATACACTTCTCCTCAGAACACAAAAATCACGTTCACCAACTCCATTTCATGATTACCATTATCTAAAAATACTTAGGGCAAGACACTAAGATCACTAAAACAACACTATAACCAAGATCACTATTACTAAGATCACAGATCACTCTCATTTTTATAAACATATCAAGATCTTAAAATCATCAATCTCTATCAATTTTCCTGCTGATAAATCTTCAATTTCATTACCTTACCCGCAGGAACTCACAACACCATCTATTAAAGAAGGTTTTGGGATAACATTTGAATACTCCCAATAAACATTTGAATACTCCCAGATTACTTTGAGCACATCCAAAACTAAATTGGATATTTCCTAATTAGTTTTGGATACATTCAAATTACTTTTGGATACATTCAAACCATGAGGTTTGGTCACAGACCGGGTCGCGGGGGCGTTGACCTCCGGAACTCTCTCTCCAGGTAAACTCCAGGTTGGTTTAATATTTAATTGGGAGTGAAAAAGAAGAACCAAGAGGGAGGCTCACTGCGCTTGTGTGAGTGGAAGGCGTGGAGAGACACGGGAGTGGAATTGAAATGTGGCTGAGACTGGTCAAATTATGACCAGTACTTTGGCGTTTCAGAAGGCCTGAAGTGTAAATATTGGCCTCACTTCATAATAGGAAGTGTCGTAACTGTTCCTGGTGTAGAATATGGGACAGGAAGTTAACGAAACCTTCATAATAGGGTGGTGAGAATGGGAAACAGTGAGGGACGCTAATGAAGGACTGGGTCCATGTGGGATAAGCCACTCGTCAATTTAATCAAGCTTCATCGAGGACAAATTACAGTGAATCGACCTCAAATAAGCGGAAATTAATGTGGTAATATACAACATTGCGAACTGTGGCGAAGTCGGTGAAAATAACACTAAACCAAGGAAATAAGTGAAGTAATAAGAGTCGTCATATCCCAGAGTAAGTAAGTTTATTCAGGTATACACAAATACATTTACATACATTATCATACATAGCAACATATGTGTAGAGAACCTAGGATAACCCAAAAAAGTCAGACAGAGTGACTTATTTTCATTGGGGTCCTTTAAGAGTGACCACCTGTTAACCCGGCATCCCATTTCCGATAACCGCGGAGGTTTTAATGGGGCTCAACCTCCTAAAAAATTGAATAAAACAAATCAGAAATAGCGTCCTGCTGAAGTTGCTTCTACATTAACTTGGCAGGACTTCGAGACTGGATGGTAAATGGAGAAAATAAGGAGCATCAACCACCCACAGCTAAGTAAACCTTCTTGTTATGTAGAGTTAGCTGGCCAGTTTAATTTCTGTATAGGAAGATAGGTATTGTGGGTGATCCAGCAGCATCAAGTGACCACCAGAGACAATCTGGTAAGTGCTGGTATTATATACAGTATTTTTCTCCTATGATGCACATATAATTGTACCCCCACCTTTCCTTTTCCTCTCGTCAGTACAAGTAATCTATACAGTCCACAATACATATTAACATCATAAGTATTGGTGATGTTTAAAGTTAATATAAATCTTGTTTGGTCTCGGTGAGGTGTGAGTGTATGAGGGTAGTGGGTATCGGAGGGAGGCTTCCCTTGAGACCAGTGTCTCAAATTACCACATGCCTCTGAGGTACACCAATTGGAAAATAGTTACCTTCAGTTGTATCCTACCCCAATTACTTGTAAGAACGTAATAGGCTCATGCACGTAATATATTTCTCACAGTGTCTGTGTCAACATTACTTGCCAGGGTGAGCAGCTCACAAGGAGGCAGTCCAGACAAATTTCCACACGGGAAGTTGGATGCGTATTGGACAAGTGACGATATTTGTCTACTCTGGAATATCGGGATTTTTTAGATTTTGCCACCGAAGTGGCTAGTTTATTGTGCACCCCATATCCATCCTGTGGACGGTAGCGCAAGAGCATATGGATACACAAAAGGCCTAGGCACTAGGCCCCAAAGGGGTTAACAGGTGTACATATGGATTTATACCTACAGTTCACTTATCTGTTACAAGCAAATTTAGGGAATTTGGTATCTTATTTTCATGAATAAGATATCTTGACATGTCACATAGGTTATTATACTGTCTATCTCTATATTCCTCAATAAGTGGACAATTCAGCACATAGTGTTCAAGACAGTGACCATATGCCTGATCACATAATTTGCATTTAGTTTGATCATCATCTGTGTGTCTCCCAAACTGCCAGAAGTACTTGTAGCCAAGCCTAAGGGGAGGCATAACCAATTTTTCTTTTCTTTTCGTCCGATTTCGTTCATTTTTTTGCACGTGAAGACGTGTTTATGGACCTTATTCTCTGTGAGTTTCAATAAGATTGCCCTAAAAACAAAAGAGAAAACAAATATTTACTGAAAATTCCATGAAGATTACATTTAAAAAGTACCTCTGCCTAAATGGCACAACGAAAGGTGGATATGAGACTTTTTTCTTTTTTTATATTTTATTTAAGAAACAGGTATATGTATATATTACATACATGGAAACGTTCTAAACATATGAACGTTTATAATTACCAACATAATTTACATATGCTAATCAACATAGAAACTCACCACATTATACTTGTTACGAATGCATGATCATCATATTCCTCATAACATCAAGGTGCCTCTATGAACAAAAAAAAAAACCACTAGTCAAAACTTACAAAAGCTTACAAAAGCAATATGCCCCCTCCCCTCCTTAACCTTCCTAACATAAAACTCCCCTCTGAAATCTTTGAGTAAACCAACTATATGTATACATATCACACCCTACCCCCTAAATCTACACTAAATTGTACAATCAGAACTGTATATTACACGGTACCATTATTTCTATGCATCCTCTTGAATTCTGTCATGTATGTAAATTATAATATCACAATAATAACTAACGACTACGTTAACACAGATAATCCTAAACCAGGCAAATGTTCTCCACAAGATGAAACAATTAAACTATGACTGTCTCTCACTGACATCGCAGTACACTGCGCACCACACCCTAACAGTATATAAAAAAAACATTAATATACTTAAATACACATATTACTTTCCTTTGCTGTTATTCTAATAATATTCCTTAATTCTAATCCTGACATTACACATTAAGAGACATGTATATGTATATATTACATACATAAGAGCGTTCCAAACATATGAACGCTTATAATTATCAACATAAATTACATATGCCAAACAACATAGCACCTCACCACATTACACTTGACACTAGAGCATAATCATAATGTTGCCATTACCTCAAGGTGCCTCTATGAACAATACAACTACTAGTCAAAACATGAAACTCCAAAAACCCTAGATAATACATAACTTTTTTTTTTATAATATTATAAAAACATATATATACAATGACATGTGCCAATGGATATCATTACATTCATGAACGACAACTTAATGTACAATAATTAAATACTTCCCTAAATGTAAACAATCTAACAAAATTTTAATAATTATAAATAAACAGAACCGGCCATTCTACCAAAAAATAATAACAAGATGCAATTACACAAAGGTCAATTACAAATTAATTACAAAAAATTTTCTGACTCAATGTATAGGTGTACTTCCAAAATTTATATATTAATCATTTCCTTTTATTTCCTGGTGGTCTGGGGGCAAAGCCCCGCCACACGGCGAGGGCCTGGGGTTTATTTTTCCCCGCCAGGGGGAGGGAAAAATTGGGCGTGTTTCTTACACCTGTTTTATGTTCCCCCTCAGTAAAATGG
>WNWK01051057.1:0-12614 GCA_009830355.1 Cherax destructor
GCCTCCCTATATCTTTTCTAGTCCATTCCACTTCTGACTACTCTGTGGCTAAAAGAAATGTTTCCTGACATCCCTTTGACTCACCCCTGAGTCTTCAGCTACCAGTTGTGCCCCCCTTGTTTCTGTGTTCCCTCTCTGGAAACAACCTGTCCTATCTACCTTGTCAATTCCCCGCAGTATTTTGTATGCCCTTTATCATGTCTCCTCTGACCCTTCTTTCCTCCAGTGTTGTTAGTCCTATTTCCCCAAATTTTTTCTTCATAAGACAGACCCTGAGTTGTGGAACTAACCTTGTCCAAACCTTTGCACTTTCTCTAGGTTTCCTTACGTGTTGATCGGTGTGGGTTTGAACTGGTGCTGCATATTCTAGTATGGGCCTGACGTATACGGTATACCAGTGTCTTGAACGATTCCTTGTTAAGGTAACGGAACGCTAATCTAAGGTTTGCCAGACGCCCATATGCTGCCGCAGTTATCTGGTTGATGTGTGCCACCGGAGACGTGCTTGGCGTTATACTCACTCCAAGGTCTTTCTCCTTTGCCGAGGTTTTGCCTTTGTCCGCCTAACTTGGCACTCTGTCAGCGGTCTTCTTTGCCCTTCTCCGATCCTCATGACTTTGCATTTGGAGGGATTGAATTCGAGAACCAACTGCTAGACCAGATGTCGAGCTTGTCAGGTCTGTTTGCAGCCCTGCCTGGTCCTCTTCCGATGTGATTCTCCTCATTATTTTCATCATCCGCGAATAGAGACACTTCTGAGTCTATCCGTCCGTCATGTCATTTACATATACCAGGAATAACACTGGTCCTAGGACTGACCCCTACGGTACCGCTCGTCACAGGCGCCCACTGTGATACCTCACCCGCACCATGACCCGTTGTTGCCTCCCTTTGAGGTATTCCCTGATCCATTCCAGTGCCCTTCCTGTTATACCTGCTTGTTCTTCCAACTTCTTTACTAATCTCATGTGAGGAACTGTGTCAGAAGGCCTTCCTGCAGTCAGGAAAATGCAATCAACCCCACCCCTTCTCTCTCCTGCCTTACCTCTGTTCTTTATCATAGAACTCTGGGAGGTTTGTTACACAGGATTTGCCTTCCCGGAATCCGTGCTGTCTGGTGTTTATTATCCTGTTCCGCTCAAGGTGTTCCACCATTCTTTTCCTGATGATTTTCTCCAGGACTTTGCACACTATACATGTAAGTGACACCGGTCTATAGTTTAGTGCCTCTTTTCTGTCTCCTTTTTTAAAAATGGGGACTACGTTGGCCCTCTTCCATACCTCAGGTAGCTGCCCAGTTTCAAGGGATGTGTTGAATATTATGGTAAGTGGCACACTCAGTACCTGAGCTCCTTCCCGAAGAACCCACGGGGAGATATTGTCCGGATCCATCGCCTTTGAGGTATCGAGGTCACTGAGTAACTGCTTCACTTCCTTCTGTGTGTGTGTGTGTGTGTGTGTGTGTGTGTGTGTGTGTGTGTGTGTGTGTGTGTGTGTGTGTGTGTGTGTGTGTGTGTGTGTGTCAGGTGGCGATATAGTTTTGGAATCATTGGCGCTTTTATTTAGTAAATGTATGGAAGAGGGGAAGGTACCTATAGATTGGCAGAGAGCATGCATAGTTCCTTTTCATAAACTCAAAGGAGACAAAAGAATAAAAATTATAGGGGAATAAGTCTGTTGAGTATACCTGGAAAAGTTTATGATAGAGTTATTATTGAAAGAATTAAGATTACGACTCTGAGTAGGATAGCAGATGAACAAGGAGGCTTTAGGAAGGGTAGGGGGTGTGTAGACCAAGTGTTTACAGAGAAGCATATAGGTAAATAGTATTTATATAAGGGTAAAGAGGTTTTCGTTGCATATATAGATTTGGAAAAGGCATATAACTGGGTGGATAGGAGGGCAATGTGGCATATGTTACAAATATATGGTATATGTGGTAGGTTACTGAAAGCAGTTAAGAGTTTTTACGAGGATAGTGAGGCTCAGGTTAGCGTATATAGAAATATACCATTTGCAATCCCCAAGACTACACACACACACACACTCACACACACACACACACACACACACACACACATACACACACACACACACACACACACACATACACAAGCACACACACACACACACACACACACACATGTCTAATCGACATGTGCCTAGGACAAAATGGTAACAAACAAACACACACACACACATACACATACAAATACACACACACACACATAAACACACAGGAATCTTAACATGGAGGCATTCTCGAATCTATTTAAGGCATATGTCACGCTCGCCTTGGAGATGCAGTGGCAGTGTTGAAACCACATTTAATAAACCATCTAAATAAATTGAAAAAGTGCAAAGAACTGCAACGAAACTATTCCTAGAGCTGTTAAACTAACCCCACGAACATTGTCCCGCCTCAAAAGGAAAAACATTGTACATGTCGCCCTACCATCTGAACCATCCCTTCTGTCTTCTCTGTGAACACTTCTTTGAATCTCATGTTGAGTTCCTCACATACTTTGCGGTCGTTTCTTGTGATCTCTCCTCCTTCCTTCCTCAGCCTGATCACCTGGTCCTTGACTGTTGTTTTCCTCCTGATGTGGCTGTACAACAGCTTTGGTTCAGATTTAGCTTTCGCTGCTATGTCATTTTCATATTGTGTGTGTGTGTGTGTGTGTGTGTGTGTGTGTAGTGTGTGTGTGTGTGTGTGTGTGTGTATGTGTGTGTGTGTGTATGTGTGTGTGTGTGAGGAAGAGTAAAACAGAGCTCAAACAGTGAAACTTTGATGAATAACAGAAGATTATACATAGTGTTATGTTGAACGTCACAGATCTGTACTGTAGAAGGTTCACCGGTCTTGTCACGGCCCGGGTCTTTTCCAATGTTGTGCACTGATCTGCAGACGCAGGTCAGTGCACAACTAATGTATCATGTTTGTTGCATGAAGCATGTCAGTGTACAACCAACTGGTCAAGATTCGAAAGTGTTACTTCGTGCAGTGGTAATTTATGATGTAACAGTAAGTGTTGCAACAAGTCTTGCACAAAGATGAAGTCATATAGTGATGTCAAAGGTCTTTGTGTTCAAGACAGGAAGGACTGTGGTAATAGCTTGCTAAACGAAGAATGTTGTTAAGGTTATGGATGCAGGTGTTGCGGCCATAACCTTCTTTAAAACGACCAACCTGAGACCCATTACTTTATAACATCCCTCTTGCTCCTCTGTCTCTTTAACCTCCAACTGTACCACGACTACCACGACTATCACGACTACCACGACTATCACGACTACCACGACTACCACGACTATCATGACTACCACGACTACCACGACTACCCGTTTCTGCTTCTCTAACAGCCTTTCCCTGACTCAAGAAATCTTAATGATACGATTGTAAACAAACCATACCACGCGCCGGGATAGAACCCTATGGTGTATAAATATACTACCTAGTTGTATGAATCTTATCGTAGCCAGCTGGCCCAGTGGCTAACGCGTCGGTCTGGAGTTTAATGACTCTCTGACTGCGGGTTCTATCCCCGCCCGTGGAATGTTTTTTCAACGCCTTTCTCTATCTGCCGTATAAATTCTGAGTGTTTTATATGTTGTTATCTTGTCTCTCCTGTTTTTTCCAGAATATCGTTATTTTCTCTTCCGTTCGCCTCTCCTTGTAGTTCATAATAATTCATCACTACACAACAAAATAACTATGCAACGTAATCACTACTCAGGTCACAACTACACAGTCGTTACTACATGAGTCACGAGTCATCGCTACAAGTCATCCTACACGATAATCACTACTCAAGTCATCACTACATAAGTCTTTACTGCAAACAGTCGTAACTACTTAGAGTCATCACTACTCAACACTCATCACTACCCAACATTCATCACTATACAATCACTTCATAAGTCAATCCTATTCAACAATTATCATGACATAAGTCATCACAACACTGCAGTCATTCACTAAACAACTGTCATCACTACACAACAGTTATGACTACATGGTCATCACTGCACAAAAAAAATAACTCAACAGTAATCACTACACAATCTCTACATCTCGCTCACTACACCAGACTCATTATTGGCCACAATCATCCCTCATAAGTCATATTCATTTTCCCATCATATTCATCCTACCTATCATCATTACACAATCATCCATAAATCAAATATGACTCTACATAAGAGTCATATTTTCTCAATAATCATTACACAGCACTCTTCACTACGTAAGTCACTATTAAACAATATACCTACTAAAATGTTTTTTTTTTTTTTTTTTTTTTGTAGTGTGAGTGGTGTATGGGGAAGTTCGTCATGTTATATTATCGGTGCTTTCCTCCTTTCCTTTTCCTTTTCGCTTTTTCGTCCAAGTTTCTGGCCTTTGTTCTTTCCTTCTTCCTTTTCAATCTTACCTTATTTTCTTCTCCTCTGACTTGTGTTTCATCTTCGTCTTGAAATCCTCGTCTGCATCTTGTGTAGGTTGAAGACATTTCTTCATACGTCTGAGAAGAACGGGAAGACTGAGCCGTCGGTTTGGATCCTTGTTCATTGCTTGATTGACCAGGTGACCCAGGCCTTGAGGATGAGGATCTACAGCATCCAGGATTACTGACATGACAAACCCGTAGGAAACACGTCACTTGCGGGGGTGGATGGCTGTGGCGGAGAATCTCTGGAGCATACCATGGGAACTCCTGATGGTTGCCGTTCAAGGAGATGATTTTACCGCTGAGGCAGGACATTCCGTAATCTATGATGCTAACCTCTGGGCACTGGGAGCCATCCACGATTATGTTGTCTTCTTTAATATCGTTGTGAATGAAGCCAGCATCATGAATCTGTTATAATTTCTTGCCAATTTCCAGCCCGACTGCGAGGAGGTCAAATTTAGAATCATTTATTACATCCAGGAGGCACTGGCTGCCTTTGTACTGCATGAGTAGAGCTGGAGGGTTAACTTGGACCCCGTGAGTACGGGGCACCAGCGCCTTGAGATATGAAGAATATCAGCTTCGTGGAGAAAGTTAGTTCGATGGCGCAAGTACTTATCTTTGACTTTCTTTTGTCGAGATTTAGATATCTTGAGAGCTGCTGGTTCATTATGGTAGGTTACCAGAAGAACCTCACCGAAGGTTCCATCCCCGAGAACCTTGTTCTGTGTACGGAGGAGATCATCCACCACCTTTGCGTCCAGGAACTTCATTGTCATCTAGTGACAATAATCCCAAAACTCTCTTTAGGTATCTCTTTAGATATCTGGGATCGAACCAGGTCCGTAAATTAGCAGTCCGATGCTTTATCGCTTCTGCCGCTGGGAACCTGAAAGAAACTGGAACTTATACTTATTGTATTTTATTCCGTCAGAATATAATACAATAACTGATAACTTTTTTTTTTTTAAACTGATACCTAAGTACTGATGATTCTTGAAAAGCTATAAGTAATGTGTAGCAATGAGTATGAATTGATTGTGCTGTGATGACTTTGTAGTGATGACTTGTGCAGTGATGACGTGTAGTGATCACATGTGTAGTGATAATTGTTTAGTGATGAATATGATAGAGAGATATTGGTATAGTAATATGTCTGGATAAATAATGATTGTGGGCTCTTGATTGTGGTGCAGTGATGAATGTTTAGTTATGATTATGTAGTGATGACTGTGGGCTAGCGATGAGTCTGGTGTAGCTAGTAAGGTGTAATAATGATTGTGAAGTGGTGACCGTTGTGTAATGATTACATGTGTACTGATTTCTTGTGTAGTGATTACTGTTGTGTAGTGATTACTGTTGTGTAGTGATTACTGTTGTGTAGTGATTACTGTTGTGTAGTGATTACTGTTGTGTAGTTATTTCTGTTGTGTAGTGATGACCTATGTAGTGATATCAAATGTGTAGTGATGACAGTTGTATAGTGAATGATTGTATGAAGTAATAAATTATGTAGTGTCCATTGTTGTATAGGGATGACTTATGAAGTGATTGTGTAGTGACTAATGTTGTGTATGATGACTCTTGAGTAGTGATAACTGTTGTTCAGTGATGACTCTTGAGTAGTGATAACTGTTGTTCAGTGATGACTTATGTAGTAATGATTGTTGTGTAGTGATGACTGCTGTGTAGTTATTATTTTTCAGTGATAACTATATTGAAGTGATGACTTGTGTAATGATGACTGTGTAGTGATTGTTGTGCAGTGATGATTATACAGTGATGACTTGTGTAGAGATGAATATTTAATGACAATTGTTGTGTAGTGATAAATTTTTAATGAAATTTTTTGTGTAGTGATGAATATTTAATGACAATTGTTGTGTAGTGATGAATTTGGTGATGATTGTTGTGTAGTGAATGACTTTAGTGTAGTGATGACTTATGCAGTGATGATTGTTGTATAGGGATGACTTATGAAGTGATTGTATAGTGATGAATGTTGGGTATTGATGGCTCGTCAGTAGTGACGACTCTTGTGCAGTGATGACTTCTGTGGTGATGACTGCTGTGTAGTAATTATTATGTAATGATTTATATACTGTAGAGATATGTGTAGTGGTCACTGTGTAGTGATGATTTATTTAGTGATGATGGTTGTTGTGTAGTGAATATTTTAGTGTAATGATAACTGCTGTGTAGTTATGATTGCTTTGTAGTAACGATTTTGTAGTGATGAATTGTTGAGTAAGGATAGTGTTTAGTAGTGACTCTTGTGGTGATGAGTGTTGTGTTATGATTGCTGGGAAATAATAACTGTTGTGTAGTGACGATTAACAAGTGATTGTATTGCGATGATTTTTGTAGTGATGCCTTGTGTAATGATGTTTGTGTAGTGATGAATATGAATATGGTATATAGATATTAGTAGAGTGATATGTCTGATGAAGTATTGATTGTGGGCTCGTGATTGTGGTGTAGTAATGAATGTTTAGTTATGACTGTGTAGTGATGACTTATGCAGGGATGACTGTGTGCCAGTGATGAGTCTGGTGTAGTGAGTGAGGTCAGGTGATGCTTGTGTAGTGATGGCTGTTATTTAGTGATAACTGAATTGTAGTGATGACTTGTGTAGTGATGACTGTTGTGAAGTGACGATTGTGGAGTGATAACTATTTTGTGGAGTGATAACTATTTTGTGTAGTGATTAAGTTTCTATAGTGATGAATGCTCTGTAGTGATGAGTGTTGTGCAATTATGAATGCTGTGTAGCCATGATTCATGAGAAGTGGTGACTACTCTGTAGTGATTATTATATAGTGATAACTGAATTGTAGTGATGGTAGTTGTTTACTGATAACTGCAGTGTAGTGATAACTTGTATTGTGATGACTGTTGTTAAGTGGTGACTGTTGTGTAATGGTGATTGTGGAGTGGTGACTAGTGTAGTGATTACTTGTGTAATGATTACTGTTGTGTAGTGATGACTTATACAGTGATATATATTGTGTAGTGATGACTTATACAGTGATATATATTGTGTAGTGATGACTTATACAGTGATATCTATTGTGTAGTGATGCCAGTTGTGTAGTGAATGATTGTAGTGAAGTGAACACTTATGTAGTGATGATTGTTGTATAGGGTTACTTATGAAGTGATTATGTAGTGATAAATGTTGATGTGGTGATGAATGTTTGTAGTGATGAATGTTGTGTGATAATGAATGTTGTATAGCGATAACTCTTGAGTACTGATGCCTGTTGTGCAATGACTGCCTATATGGTGATGACTGTTGTGTAGTGATGACTGCTCTGAAGTGATTATTTGGTTACTGTGTAGTGACTATTGTGTAGTGATTATTATGCGGTGATGACTTGTATAGTGACGAATATTTAATGATAATTGTGGTGTAGTGATGAATGCTGTGTAGTGATAACTCTTGAGTAGTGATGACTGTTGTGCAGTGACGACTTATGTAGTGATAAATGTTGTATAGTGAAGACTGGTGTGTAGTGATTACTTGTGTAGCAATGACTTGTGTAGCTATGATTGTACAGTGATGACTTGTGTAGTGATGAATATTTATTGACAGTTGTTGTGAAGTAATGAGTTTAATGATGACTGTTTTGTAGTGATGAATTATGAAATTATGCTTGTTGTGTAGTGATTATTTATGTAGTGATGGTGGTAATGAAGTGTTGCTTTTTTGTGTAGTGAATATTGTTATGTAGTGAATATTGTTATGTAGTGAATATTATTATGTAGTGAATATTGTTATGTAGTGAATATTGTTATGTAGTGAATATTGTTATGTAGTGAATATTGTTGAGAAGTGATGACTGTTGTGTAGTGATGATTGTTTTATAGTAACGAATGTGTAGTAATGACTCGAGTATTGACTAGTGTTGCATAATTATTTCTGTTGTGCAGTGATGAATTTTATATGAATAACAAGGAGAGGTGATCGGAAAAGCAAATAACGAAATTGAAGAAAAAAACAGAGGAGACATGATAAGGACATGATGTTCCATGATACTGTGAAATGTTACAATTCTTGTTATATATATATATATATATATATATATATATATATATATATATATATATATATATATATATATATATATATATATATATATATATCAATAACAACACTGCGACTAGCCAAGAAGTCGAACCCATGCTGCTTTGGCCCGTCTCATGGTGAGCGAAATACAGATGACTCTCTAGTCCACGGGACCTCACAGTTCTCAAGAATGACGCATATAGCCAAGCTAGATGTTGTACCCCTCATCCGAGAACATACGGTGGTGTGGATTCCTCTGAGCTAATATCACCACCGTATGTTCTCGGATGACGGGTACAACACCTAGCTTGGCTGGATGCGTCAGACTTGAGAACTGAGTGGTCCCGTGGACTAGAGCGTCATCTGTATTTCGCTGTGATAACAAGATGTTGGGTAGTGGAGGTGGTGGTAATGGTAGTGGTAGAAGTAGTGGTAGAGCTGGTGGAGGTAGTGGTGGAGGTAAAGGTAGTGGTAGTGGAGGTAGTGGTTGAGGTGGTAGAGGTAAAGGTAGTGGTAGTGGAGGTAGTGGTTGAGGTGGAAGTAGTGGTAGTTGTGGTATTTGTGTTAGTGATAGTAGTAGAGGTGGCAGTGGAAGTGGTGGTGAATGTTGACAAAAATAACATTAATGTTCACTATATTGAGTGAATACAGACAATAATAACAGAATTTGCATAAATTGGGTGAAATCAGAATAGAGACCCAATTTGTTCTTAATTATATTAACGACCATGACAGTATTGAGTTAACAAGTGTCCTGTGATAATGTAGCAGTGATCACTCAGTTAATATAACAACAATGTTCACAGTTTTCACAGAGTTAAGACTAATGAAAGTCTACTTCATCTCACTATACCCACTGATGTCTGTATCTTATTCGCCTTTCAAGATAAATGTTATTTTTTAACCTATGGTGTTGTTATGGTGTTGCTATGGTGTTGCTATGGTGTTGCTATGGTGTTGCTATGGTGTTGCTATGGTGCTGCTATGGGCTCACCTCATTCCATATCCTTCCTAATCTTTAGATGTCTTTCTCTCTCTGGCTTCACTACGTAAATTATATCTTTACTCTCTGGCTTCACTACGTAAATTATATCTTTACTCTCTGGCCACATGACTCTAGTCTTTACTCTCTGGCCACATGACTCTAGTCTTTACTCTCTGGCCACATGACTCTAGTCTTTACTCTCTGGCCACATGACTCTAGTCTTTACTCTCTGGCCACATGACTCTAGTCTTTACTCTCTGGCCACATGACTCTATCTTTACTCTCTGCACATGACTCTAGTCTTTACTCTCTGGCCACATGACTCTAGTCTTTACCTGCCACATGACTCTAGTCTTACTCTCTGGCCACATGACTCTAGTCCTTACTCTCTGGCCACATGATCTAGTCCTTACTCTCTGGACATGACTTATCCTTACTCTCTGGCACATGACTAGTCCTTACTCTCTGGACACATGACTCTAGTCCTTACTCTCTGGACACATGACTCTAGTCTTTACTCTCTGGACACATGACTTAGTCCTTACTCTCTGGCCACATGACTCTAGTCCTTACTCTCTGGCCACATGACTCTAGTCCTTACTCTCTGGACACATGACTAGTCCTTACTCTCTGGACACATGACTCTAGTCCTTACTCTCTGGACACATGACTAGTCTTTACTCTCTGGCCACATGACTCTAGTCTTTACTCTCTGGCCACATGACTCTAGTCTTTACTCTCTGGACACATGACTCTAGTCCTTACTCTCTGGACACATGACTCTAGTCCTTACTCTCTGGACACATGACTCTAGTCCTTACTCTCTGGCCACATGACTCTAGTCCTTACTCTCTGGACACATGACTCTAGTCCTTACTCTCTGGACACATAACTCTGGTCTTTTCCAAACCTTCTCTTGGTACTCTGAACAATCTTATTTATTCTGTTAAGCTCAAAGACATGAATGAGAATCTAACTCTTTGCTTGTTTTCCATAAAGTTCAAGTCCACCGCTTTGTGACAGACTTTTATTTTGTTTTCCAGTTATCACAAGCCTATGCAGCTATCACAAGCCTATGCAGTTATCACAAGCCTATGCAGTTATCACAAGCCTGTGCAGTTATCACAAGCCTATGCAGTTATCACAAGCCTATGCAGTTATCACAAGCCTATGCAGTTATCACAAGCCTATGCAGTTATCACAAGCCTATGCAGTTATCACAAGCCTATGCAGTTATCACAAGCCTATGCAGTTATCACAAGCCTATGCAGTTATCACAAGCCTATGCAGTTATCACAAGCCTATGCAGTTATCACAAGCCTATGCAGTTATCACAAGCCTATGCAGTTATCACAAGCCTATGCAGTTATCACAAGCCTATGCAGTTATCACAAGCCTATGCAGTTATCACAAGCCTATGCAGTTATCACAAGGCTATGCAGCTATCACAAGCCTATGCAGTTATCACAAGCCTATGCAGTTATCACAAGCCTGTGCAGTTATCACAAGCCTATGCAGTTATCACAAGCCTATGCAGTTATCACAAGGCTATGCAGTTATCACAAGCCTATGCAGTTATCACAAGCCTATGCAGTTATCACAAGCATATGCAGTTATCACAAGCCTATGCAGTTATCACAAGGCTATGCAGTTATCACAAGCCTATGCAGTTATCACAAGCCTATGCAGTTATCACAAGCCTATGCAGTTATCACAAGCCTATGCAGTTATCACAAGGCTATGCAGTTATCACAAGCCTATGCAGTTATCACAAGCCTATGCAGTTATCACAAGCCTATGCAGTTATCACAAGCCTATGCAGTTATCAAAAGCCTATGCAGTTATCACAAGCCTATGCAGTTATCACAAGCCTATGCAGTTATCACAAGCCTATGCTTGATCAGCTGTACATTCTCTACTTTTCTTACCAAATGCCTTTTGTTACGAAAAGTGCTCTTATTTCTCTCTTCTTCGATGCCCTCCGCATCTGTGACTCACAATGTCTCCACTCTTCCCAGCGGATCCTACTGTGCCTATACCTTGAGGGTGTTCTGGAGGTCAACGCCCCCGCTGCCAGGTCCATGACCAGGCCTAGCTGTGGCTCAATGTCTGATCAACCAGGCTGTTACTACCGGCAGCACCCAATCCAACTTACGAACTATAGCCTGGCTCGTCATGTACTCACTTTATGTGCCTTCCCGCCTAGGGGAGTCTATTGGCAATTCCCCTTATGTTGCTGGGAGGCAGTTGAGCAGTCTTGGGCCCCTGACACTTATGTTATCTTAAAGTGCATTCATGGTATCCTTGCTTTACATTATGGAGATGTTGCACCGCCTGTCGAATCTTTTACTTTCGTTGGGAATGATTTCAGTCTCCAAATTTAGGACATGCTTTCTAAGGAGTACAGGTTAAGTGGCTTCAAACGTTCCCAGTAATTGAGGTGCTTTATTGTACTTATACGTCCAGTGAAAGTTCTCTGTATATTCTCAAGGTCTGCAATTTCACCTGCCTTGAAAGGGCCGTTAGTATACACCAATACTCCAGCCTAGAGAAAACAAGTCATTTAAAGAGAATCATCACAAGTTTTGAAGGTTCTCATTATCCATTCAATCGTTTTTCTAGCATATATGGTAGAGACATTGTTGTGATCTTTGAAAGTGAGACAGTATCACTCCCAAGTCCTTCACATTAGTGTTTCGCTCAATTGTGTGTTTAGAATTGGTTTTATACTTCGATTCAGTTTTTATTTCCTCAGGTTTTCCATAGTGTGGAGAAAATTCTCCAAAGGAGGGGGTATGCCCTTACTACCCTTGTTAAGGGCCCTCACCCTTTCCTCCCTTAGGAAAGGGTCAGAGGAGGGGCGTCTGGCTGAGAAAAACAATTTAATTCAAGCCAGATGTACTGACAACAGTGTCAAGAATTGTGCTGACTACAGCACCACGGGCACCTCGTGGCTGCACGAGCACGAGCCACAAGGCAGCATGAGGGCAGATTGAATACAGGCTCCGTAGAGGTCATACGACTCTAGGGGTCATGCGGCGCAGGCGATGTAAATCAACATAGACATTAGTCGTACGCGTCCGTTATTTAATTTAATCTCCACTAACGT
>WNWK01051058.1:0-12614 GCA_009830355.1 Cherax destructor
GCTTAGACGCAAGAAATGGGGGACAGAGGTGAAGCCCTTGGGAGATACCGACAAAATAGTTCCCAATTTCTGTGGCAACTTCTAGAGGCTCTGCGACATCAACACCAGCAACCCACAAAATGGGAGCTAGATCCAAAGTGTACTTGCCACACAACTTACGTACCTTTTTCCAAATCGCGCACATAGGGAAGACCAGGTAATGGTAGACACATAGTCTCACCAACAAGTGCGTTTAGCATCGCGGATGACACGGTGAGCAACTGCCCTTGCACATACCTGGTGTCTACCTGGAGAGAATTCCAGGGTCAACGCCCCCACGGCCCGGTCTGTGACCAGGCCTCCTGTTGGACCAGAGCCTGATCAACCAGGCTGTTACTGCTGGCCGCACGCAGTCCAACGTACGAACCACAGCCCGGCTGATCAGGTACCGACTTGAGGTGCCTGTCCAGTGCCTGCTTGAAGACAGCCAGGGGCTTGTTGGTAATCCCCCTGATGTATGCTGGGAGGCAGTTGAACAATCTTAGGCCCCTCACACTTACTGTGTTGTCCCTCAACGTTCTAGTGGCACCCTGCTCTTCATTGGGGATGTTACATCGCCTGCCGAGTCTTTTGCTTTCGTACGGAGTAATTTTTGTGTGCAAGTTTGGTACTAAGCCCTCAAGAATTTTCCATGTGTATATAATAATGTATCTCCCCGCCTGCGTTCTAAGAGTACAGGTTTAGGAACTTCAAGCGTTCCCAGTAGTTGAGGTGGTTTATCGCACTTATGCGTGCGGTGAAGGTTCTCTGCACATTTTCAAGGTCAGCAATTTCACCCGCCTTGAAAGGTGCAGTTAGTGTGCAGCAATATTCCAGCCTAGATAGAACAAGCGATCTGTAAAGTGTCAACATGGGCTTGGCATCCCTGGTTTTGAAGGTTCTCATTATCCATCCTGTCATTTTTCAAGCAGATGCAATTGCTACATTGTTATGGTCCTTGAAGGCGAGATCCTCTGACATGATCACTCCCAGGTCTTTGACATTAGTTTTTCGCTCTATTGTGTGTTTGGAATTAGTTTTGTACTCCGATGAGATTTTAATTTCTTCACGTTTTCCGTATCTGAGTAATTGAAATTTCTCATCATTGAACTTCATATTGTTTTCTGCAGCCCATTTAAAGATTTGGTTTATGTCTGCTTGGAGTCTTGCAGTGTCTTCAACGGTGGACACTGTCATACAGATTCGGGTGTCATCTACAAGGGAAGACACAGCACTGTGGCTTATAGGGGAAGACCAGGTAATGGAAGACACATAGTCTCACCAACAAGTGCGTTTAGCATCGTGGATGACGCGGTGAGCAACTGCCCTTGCCCACTTAAAATCTAACAGATGCTGCGTGGTACGATTATATCGATAATTGCCCCACGCAGCATGTTTTAAATGCACTGCATGGTCACATGTAGGAGACCACCAAGGTGGGCATGTCTGAGAATGCCTACCTGAGGTTTGGGAGATAGAACATGTCACCGCAGTTAGGACTAAGGTTGAGAATTTGTGTGCCAGTTCATCAATAGAGGACGAAAGGGGGTCCTCACAACAGGTAATAAGATGGGAGTATGAGTCCCAATCTGCTCAAGCAAGCTGCCAACGAGGGTTATGAAGCGGTCGGGCATATGTAGTAAAAGTAAGAAGAATAGGAAAGTGATCACTATCATGTAAATCTGGAAGAACAGACCACGTGAAATCAAGTGCAATAGGCGAGGAACAGATAAAAATATCAATGCAGGAGAGAGACTGAGTGTGAGAGTCAAAATGGGTAGATGCACCAGTATTTAAAACATGAAGAGGATGAGAAGCAAAAAGAGTCTCCAACTGATCACCACGAGAGTCGCAGTGGGACCCTCCTCAAAGGTGATGGTGAGCGTTAAAATCACCAAACAACAAGAAGAAATTAAAAATGCGATATCAGAGATACAGAATGCACGGGAGGAAGAAAGATAGAGCAAACTGTAAAACATTTGTGTAAATAATGCATAATGCAGCTGGAAACAAACAAAAACTTGTTGATATGGTATATCAATGCGCACAATAAGTGTGCTGTCATTAAATGATTCGTCAGGTAAAGGATCGGAAGAATGTAAAAGCACGTAGCCCAAAATGGGGCGAATGACAACAGAATGAAGTTTGGGCTCTTGTAACCAAACACATACTGGGGACAAGTGGGAGAGCAACACTTCGAGTTCCCCTCGATTGCCCCTAAGGCCACGAATATTCCATTGTAAAAAAAGACATTATGTACATAAATAAAAATGTCAACAATAAGAAAGGATAAAACCTATGGGCTTTTAGGATCAGTAAAGTCAATGTGCGGGACAACGGTAGCGTGTAAGCAAGGAAGAAGTAGAATGTTGTGGAGGAAGAGATTGTTGTGAGGGTCGTGAAATAGAAGGGGTAGAAGGAGGCGCATCGGTGTCCATCGAGGGTGTCATCTCCACAATATAGCTGGAGATAGCGTCTAATGTCTCAGCTGTTAACCCTTAAACTGTCCACACGTAGATATACATTCACCTGCGTACTGCTCCGAATATTTTGAAAAAAAAAAAATCATTTTTTTTTTTAAATGAAGAGCGCATTTTTATAAACAGGATAGGCTAAAAAAAAAAATTTAGGGTCAGTACTTGCCGAGATATAAGCCCGCCAAGTTGGTGCTGGATGCTCACCTGACGGCAACATCAAGTCCTGCCGCTTGCAGAAGTATTACTGATATACTTTTTTTTCTAGTTTTTATTTTAATTTATATATTTTTTAAGTTCTGATAATTACAATTTACAATAGTTCTTGTGATTTAATAGCCAATCTTTGTTCTAACACTAATATTATGTACTGAAATAGTACTCAAATAGTCACAATCACACCAACAGGTGAACATTTTCACCTGCCTTGGTCATTTACTATTGTCTATAAATATATACGAAGTATTTATAGGTCCCAGCAATGTTTTAGACATCCTGGAGTATATATGAAGCTCCTTGAAGAATGGTGTTATGACAATTGCCAGATAACTACTGATAAGGCAGTGACATTGATGAATGAATGTGTGCAGGGAACCCTTGCTTTTTTCACTCTATCTATCTGTTTGTCTATCTATCTATCTGTCTGTCTGTATCTGTCTATCTGTCTGTGTCTGTCTAGCTCTGCTTATCTGTCTTTCTGTCTGCCTGTGTGCCTGGAGTATATGAAACTCCTTGAAGAATGGTGTGTTGACAAGTGTCAGATAACTCTTGACAGCCCAGTGACATTTGATAAATGTCAGCAGTGCTGGAGGGAACCCTCCCTTTTTCAATGTCTGTCTGTCTGTCTGTCTATCTGTCTGTCTGTCTGTTTGTCTGTCTGTTTGTCTAGCTCTGCTTATGTCTGTCTAACTCTGCTTATCTGTCTTTCTGTGTGTGTGTGTGTGTGTGTGTGTGTGTGTGTGTGTGTGTGTGTGTGTACTCACCTATTTGTGGTTGCAGGGGTCGAGTCATAGCTCCTGGCCCCGCCTCTTCACTGATTGCTACTAGGTCCTCTCTCTCCCGGCTCCATGAGCTTTATCAAACCTAGTCTTAAAACTATGTATGGTTCCTGCCTCCACTATGTCGCTTTCAAAGCTATTCCACTTCCTGACAACTCTATGACTGAAGAAATACTTCCTAACATCCCTTTGACTCATAGGAGTCTTCAACTTCCAATTGTGACCCCTTGTTTCTGTGTCCCCTCTCTGGAACATCTTGTCTCTGTCCACCTTATCTATTCCTCGCAGTATTTTATATGTCGTTATCATGTCTCCCCTAACCCTCCTGTCCTCTAGTGTCGTCAGGCCGATTTCCCTTAACCTTTCTTCGTAGGACAATCCCCTTAGCTCTGGGACTAGTCTTGTTGCAAACCTTTGCACTTTCTCTAATTTCTTGACGTGCTTGACCAGGTGTGGGTTCCAAACTGGTGCTGCATACTCCAGTATGGGCCTGACGTATATGGTATACAGGGTCTTGAATGATTCCTTAGTGAGGTATTGGAACGCTATTCTTAGGTTTGCCAGCCGCCCGTATGCTGCAGCAGTTATCTGATTGATGTGTGCCTCAGGAGATGTGCTCGGTATTATACTCACCCCAAGATCTTTTCTTTGAGTGAGGTTTGCAGTCTTTGGCCACCTAGACTATACTCTGTCTGCGGTCTTCTTTGCCCTTCCCGATATTCATGATTTTACATTTGGCAGAGTTAAATTCAAGGAGCCAGTTACTGGACCAGGCTTGCAGCCTGTCCAGGTCTCTTTGTAGTCCTGCCTGATCCTCGACTGATTTGATTCTTCTCATTAACTTCACATCATCTGCAAACAGGGACACTTCTGTGTGTGTGTGTGTGTGTGTGTGTGTGTGTGTGTGTGTGTGTGTGTGTGTGTGTGTGTGTGTGTCTTTCCGTCTGCTAGTCTCAGAGTGTGGCTCGTAAGCCAACAGGTATTATACACAATGCAGAAGTGACGATGCGTATTACTTGCCAGTCATGCTTATTTATGTCTTATACTTACAAGTATTGTATAGCACTTTGCCTGGAATTTTTGGGTTATCCTAGGTAATTTACACTATGTATAATAACTGTACTTATTTGTACATGTGAGAGAGAGAGAGAGATATAGGACATATAGATAGATAGATAGACAGACAAAGATATAGACAGACAAAGATATAGACAGACAAAGATATAGACAGACAAAGATATAGACAGACAAAGATATAGACAGACAAAGATATAGACAGACAAAGATAAAGACAGAGATATAGACAGATAGAGTTATAGACAGATAGAGAGACAGCGAAAGACAGCCAAAGCCAGCCAGCCTGCCGAATACATAAGAACATAAGAAAGAAGGAACACTGCAGCAGGCCTACTGGCCCCCAGCCTAGACCAATGACCCACCTAGTCAGGTCACATCCTCTGATGGAAGGAGCATAGCATCAGACCTAGTTGCACAAGCTAGTCAGGTCCAATTCACACCCACCCACAGCCACTCATGTACTATATTTATCTAACCTATTTTTACTTTCCTCTTATAAGGGGAGTGTTAATGCGACATGACATCATTGAATCCCTGGTGTTTGCCACACTATTTGCTCTAGCTGGAACTAAATTGAACTGGTGCTCCCACAAGGTACTAAGTGGTCCCAGATTTTTTTAATACTGCACACACTGAGGGCGCAGGCCAATTCTCTCATGTCTAGGCGACTCAGGCCTATTGCACTAAATTTGAAGGAATGAAAAATAAAACGTAGATCTACGTTTGGAGCAGGACGCACGTGAACGTATATCTACGTGTCGACAGTTTAAGAGTTAATTAAGGAAGCCAATGATGCTACGATGTCAGAGACAGCAGAGGCATTGCAAGTAGAGGGCAAAGTAACTATGGAGGCAACCAAAGAAGTCTGAGGGGCGGGAGTATTAACCTAGAGAGATGCGTTGGCGGGTGCAGAAGAGTCCTGCAGTGTAACAAGAGAGGAAGGAGGTTGGAGGTAACTATGGAAGAAGATAGGGTGGGGAACAGGGAAAGAGAGGACTACACGAGGGAGGGGTGAACCTCCACCTTCATGTGAGAGCTGGAAAGGGGGTGAGAACTAGGCTCTGAGGTAGAAGATAGATTCAACTGTACAGGTGATGGACGCAAAGAAAGTGGAGGTCTGCGAGGTCTTGTAGACTGAGAAGCAGGCGAGCAAGATGAAGAAGTGGAAGTAGGAAGTGGTAGGAGTCTCAGAGGATAAAAACGCAAAGAATTAGAAACTGGGGACCCACAAGACACAGACACAGAGGGATTGGGAGGTGGGAGGAACATTGAGGTTGGAGGACTTCGAGCTACTCGAGCATAAGGGACACAAGGAAGTTTTCCTTGAAGGAGTAGCTGAGAGACAGCCATAGTGTAAGGCCCTCACACTCCTTAAGATAATGGATCTCTCATTCATTATGATAGACCTGACAACGGCATGAGAAGGAAGGATGAGGTTCCTTGCAATTGAGACAAGAGGGTGGAAGACTACAAGATGAATTGGAATGATCCGCTGCACTGCAGACTGGGCATTCCACCCCAGATCTGCAGTGCTTAGCGGGGTGCCCAAAATGGCAGCAATTACGACACTGTTGGGGAGTGGGAACCACTTAACCCTTTCAGGGTCGAGACCCCCCAATCCTTAACTCGTTTTCAGGGTCGAAACATTTTCGGAAAAAAAAAAAAAATTCTTATGAAACGATAGAGCATATTTCCGATCATAATGACACCAAAAGTATGAAACTTGGTGAAAAACTAACGGAATTATGCTCTTGCAAAGTTAGCGATTTCGCCCACTTTGAGCCCTATTTTCGGCCAATTCCAATGTCTCAGTCTACGAAAATCATAGCTATTATTCTAGAATTCCATTTGTTCTATCAATCGAGTACAAGAAACCACCAATTTACCGATTTCAACTACCCAATAAAGTGGTCAGAAATTGGCAATATTGCCAATTTCACAAATTTCAAAACATGCCAATTTCAAAATAGGGTCCAGAATAAACAAGACAGACATTCCTGGCACTAAAATAACATTTTATCTGTTCATTAGTCATGCCTCCAAGCTCCTCTCATTGTGCTTTCCATTTTGAATTTTTATTCTCACAAAAAAATAGAAGATTTTCTGTTATGTATATTACTGCATCATTGTAAAAATGGTATAAATAATATCAGCGCACTTGTGCAAGAATATTAGATTCGCTCAATTTTTAGGTACTCGTCATCGAGAAACCAATCAAAATTATCTCTATTTTTCTAATGTATCTTCCATTCTATCAAATGAGACCAAGAAAACGAGAATACAACCATAAATACCATACGAAAATAGACTTCAAAATCACTGTTTTAAACCAAAAACACAGTCTGAGTTCTTTTCCTCATTATGCACTGTGTACTGCAGGATTTTTTTTATACTTCGCACACTGACCACACAGACCCATTCTCTCACATCTAGGCCTACCAGCCTGTTTCTGCTTGATTTGAGGGCGCTAGAATTTAGGCGTACTAGTACGTCAAACACCCTGGTGCATAAGACGTACAGTACTAGTACGTCAAAAATCCTGAAAGGGTTAATGGACTTCTAGGCGATATCCTGCAATATATACAGAGGACAGAAGTTCATGGCAATCGGTGGTTAAACGAGCGATGTTACTAGGAAAGTGCCTCCGCCCACGAGCGGGCAGGATGTAAGTATATCTACCTTAAGAATAGGAAGGTTCTGAAGAGCTAATTGTTCTAAAATATCATCAATGCAAGTCAAAAATTCACACTGTACAATGGTACGCGGTAAGACCACAGTAGCACTGCAAGAATTAAGAGTAGCATGCTTATGAACGGTGACTGGTATACAGTGAGCCCCCAGTTTTTGTGATTAATCCATTCCAGAGGGTGTCATGAACACCGAATATCACGAACTCCAAATCTATTTTCCCCATAAGAAATAAAGGAAATAAAATTAATCCGTTCCAGACATCCAAAAGTATTAAAATAAAATATTTTTGTACATTAAATATACATTAAATTACACAGAAAACAATGAGAAATAATTATAGTACAATAACATGTCACTTACCTTTATTGAAGGGTTGTTGATGTGTGGAAGATGGGAGGAGGGGAGAGGATGGAGTAGTATGCTAGTGTTTGGAAGGGGAATCCCCTTCCATTAACACTGCAGGTACCAAGTTCTTTTCTGGGGTTACTGGCCTTTTTCTTTTAATGCCACTAGGACCAGGTTGAGTCACTGGACCCCACTCTAACCAAAAATCTGTCCAGGGAGCTCTGTGTCTGGCGATTCTTTAAAACATCCATGAAATGGGACATCACATTGTCATTGTACAGGTTGCCAGCACGGTCTGCAACAGCTTTGTTAGGGTGATATTCATCCATAAAGCCTTGCACATCAGTCCATTTGGCACCGATCTCTCCCTAATCCTTGAAGAAGGCATCTTCTTCCATCTCTGTTCCTCCTCCTCCTCTGAATCATTTTCCTGAACTGTGGTCTGTTGCTGTTGAAGCTCTTTCAGATCTTCAGTGGTTATCTCTTCATTGTCCTCCTCCACCAACTGTTCAACATCCTCGGTACAAACATCCAACCCCATGGACTTACCCAGTTCCACAATTTCTTCCACAACAGGCTCAGGCTCAGGGTTCTGAGGCTCAGCCCCAAAACCTTCCAAATCCCTCTCTGGGACACAGTCTAGCCACAATTTTCTCCAGGCAGAGTTCAAAGTCCTGGTAGTCACTTGCTCCCATGCCTTAAATATAAGGTTTACACAATGCATGATATGGAAATGATCTTTCCAAAAGTCTTTTAGGGTCATATTCATGTCTGTGGTCACTTCAAAGCACTTTTGAAACATTGCTTTGGTGTAGAGTTTTTTAAAGTTGGAAATGACCTGCTGGTCCATGGGCTGGAGGAGAGGAGTGGTATTAGGTTGCAAGAACTTCACTTTGATGAACAAAATCCTTCACCATTTGCTCTCCCATGTCTCGAGGATGACAAGGAGCATTGTCCATTATCAGGAGGCACTTAAGTGGCAAATTATTTTCCTCGAGATATTTCTTCACACTGGGAGGCTTGGGAGGGAGTGATATACAGGACTTTGAACTCTGCTTGGAGAAAATTGTGGCCAGACTGTGTCCCAGAGAGGGATTTTGAAGGCTTTGGGGATGAGCCTCAGGACCCTGAGCCTGTTGTGGAAGAAATTGTGGCACTGGACAAGTCCATCGGGATGGAGGTTTGTACCGAGGATGTGGAAGAGTTGGTGGAGGGCGACAATGAAGAGATAATCACTGCAGATCTTCAAGAGCTTCATCTGCAACAGCAACAGACTACAGTTCAGGAAAATGGTCCAGAGGAGGAGGAGGAAGAGAGATGGAAGATGTTGCCTTCTTCAAAGATTAAGGAGATTTGTGCCTAATGGATTAATGTACAAAGATTTATGGATGATTATCACCCTAACAAAGCTGTTGCAGGCCGTGCTGGCAACATGTACAATGACAGTGTGGTGTCCCATTTCAGGGATGTTTTAGAGAAACGCCAGACACAGAGCTCCGTGGACAGATTTTTGGTTAGAGAGGGTCTAGTGACTCTCAACCTGGTCCTAGTGGCATTAAAAGAAAAAGAAGGACAGTAACACCTGAAAAGAACTTGGTACCTGCAGTGTTAATGAAAGGGGATTTCCCTTCCAAAACACTAGCATACTCCTTCCTCTCCCCTCCTTCCATCTTCCACACATCAACAACTCTTCAATAAAGGTAAGTGTTAAGTTATTATACTGTTTTATTTGTGATAATTTATATATACATGTATCAGTTTTTTCTGTGTAAGTTAATGTGTAAACAATATTTATTTTAATACTTTTGGGTGTCTGGAACGGATTAATTGAATTTCCATTATTTCTTATAGGGAAAATAGATTCAGTTTAAGTTAAGCCCTCTGGAACGGATTAATCACATAATCCGGGGGTCCACTGTACTATGTAATGTGTTTCTTTGGGCCCATGGAGGCTTATTTCTCAGTTGCACTGAATAAACAACCACAAAAAACAATGGATTATAATGAAATGTTTGGATGAATTCACTGAGTCTTGCTCACTCACCCAGAGACACAGCCAGACTGACTCATGAGCTCAGCGTCTGGGCAGGCGAATGTGTCCAATACGGCTGATAACCCAAAAAAATGGCCAATAACCGGGATAGAATTTTGGCCAAAAATGTGGATGATAACCAAAATGGCTGATAACTGGAACGGCCAATAACCAATAAACTTACTTACAATGTCACATGTGCTCGAGTAAGTTTATTCAGGTATACAGGTATCCCTCAACATTCGCAAGGGTTAGGGGATCAAAAGCCTCATGAATGTTGAAAAATCGCGAATGTTTGGTGCCCCAATATATTGTAGGGAAATATAATACAATACTGCTTCCTTAACCTATTGAACCATGAACAATCATAAAACACACATAAACATCACTAAAATAATGTACTATATACACGTTATTTTGGCATGAGCTGGCTGTGGAGGGAGGCCTGTAATAGTATAATTATACAATACGTATTTTATAGTGTTGTGAAGTGTCATAAGGAAACAAGTTACTGACACACTGCTTCTTCTTCCTCTGCTGTAGTTTCGCCCACTTTGTAATGATGCCAAATGTTGAATTAAATATGTATACATTAGAAAAAAAAATGAAACTCCAACTTCATAACTTTATTTTAATTTGCATAACTCATATATTACAGAAAACAATAAAAAGGTAAAATACACATACAACAAGTTAATCTTACAGAAAAATACATTAAATTCACCATCTAACATTGTTACGAAGTGGGAGGAGCTATTGGAGGGAGGGAGAGGCCCAGTAACATTCAGTGTCTGGTGAGTCGTCATGGGTGATGGGTGTTAGCCTTAGTGCTAATAAAATGTTGTGTAATTACACTAATATTAGTAATAAATCTATTAGTAATAATCTATCTATTACATTTATTCCAAATTGATATCAGAAACATGATAAATACCCTAGAACTGTAATAAAGATGCTGAAATGAATAATATATGCCATATTATATGAGTGGGGTAACAGCAGGCAGACCGCCACCATATGAGATGTTTACATCAGGGTAAACATGCCTAAATCACTCTTGTCGTAAGAACAAAAGCAAAAATAGCATTTACTGTTTTTAGAATAATAATAATTTATAATAATTGATCTGAAGCACTTGAAATGTTATCAGTATTTGGTAGCTGACATTTAGGGTACTCCACAGCAATTATTATTAATTATTATTATTATTATTATTATTTCCCTACAATATATTGTAAGGAAATAATAATAATAATATTAATGTTAATAATAATAATAATAATATTAATATTAATAATAATAATAATAATAATTGCTGTGGAGTGCTCTAAATGTCAGCTACCAAATACTGATGACATTTAAAGTGTTCCAGATCAATTATTATAAATTATTATTATTCTAAAAATAATAAATGCTATTTTTGCATTTGTTCTTATAACAAAGTGATTTAGGCATGTTTACCTGATGTAAACATCTTTATGGTGGCGGTATGCCTGCTTCTACCCCACTCATATAATATGGCATATATTATTCATTTCAGCATCTTTATTACAGTTCTATGGTATTTATCATGTTTCTGATATCAATTTGGAATAAATGTAATAGATAGATAACCTTTATTTAGTACATTCATTACTTACTGCTTCCTTAACCTATTGAACCATGAACAATCATAAAACGCATGAAAACATAGTAAAATATTGTACTATATAGTACTACATACATGTTATACTGTAGTTTAATAACAAATAATGAACAAACAAAACACTCAGTGAGTGAGTGGTGGGCGGGCTGGCTGCCGGGTCGGAAGGAAGGTAGTAGGGACGCTCGGGTGGCGGAAACTTAAATATGATTTGGTGGGTGGGAATTTGCGGCTGGGAATTTGACGGCTGGGAACTTGGTGGCTGGGAATTTGGCGGCCGGGAATTCGTGAATGTGTGAAGCCCGTGAAAGTGAAAAACGTGAATGTTGAGGGATACCTGTACACAAATACAGTTACATAGATTATCACACATAGCAGCATATGTGTAAAGATCGTAGGATAACCTTATTTCTATTGGGGTCCTTGTATCTGTACCATATGGTACATTGTACCATATTGAATAAACAGTGAAAGTGACAATGATGTGGCTACAATTGGGATGGATAGACCACGTGTCCGTAGGTGGTGGTGGTGCCACCACGAGCATGCAGTATGCGAGCGTGCAGCATGCTGCACCAGCCCAGACTGGGACCCAAGCCGCTGACTCAGCAGGTCCAGGACAGAGTGCATCGTCATCCACCAGTGGAAGGAGACAACTCTGGCTGATATGTATTTGTTTTTGCAACAATAATGCTTATGACTCATGTCTATAAGCATAATATAAATCATACTGGTCCACAGATGACAAAGACACCATTGTGCATGACACCTTGTTTCAAAGACTTTCACAGACTGCAGCAGTTCTAGCAACATGTCGAGTCACTGTACATATACGTTCAGTGGAACCCGGTTTTCATCGTTAATTTGTTACAGAATTTATACTGGTTTTAACAAATAATAACAAACAAAACACTCAGTGAGTGAGTGGTGGGGGGGCTGGCTGCCGGGTCGGAAGGAAGGTAGTAGGGCCTCGGGGGGGGGAAACTTTATGATTTGGTGGGTGGGAATTTGCGGCGGGGGTGGGCTGGGAAACTTGGTGGCTGGGAATTTGGCGGCCGGGAATTCGTGAATGTGTGAACCCCGTGAAAGTGAAAAGTGAATGTTGGGGGGATACCGCACAAATACGTTACTAGATTATCAAATGACATATGTGTAAAGTTTAGGATAACCTTATTTCTATTGGGGTCCTTGTATCTGTACCATATGGTACATTTAATATTAATAAAAAGTAAAGTAAATGTGTGGCTTTGGGATGGATGACCACGTGTCCGTAGGTGGTGGTGGTGCCACCAGAGCATGCAGTATGCGGCGTGCAGCATCTGCCCACCCAAGGGGGC
>WNWK01051059.1:0-12614 GCA_009830355.1 Cherax destructor
GCCTGGTTGATCAGGCCTGATCCACCAGAGGCTTGGTCCAAACCGGGGCCCTGGGGGCAGACCCCCAAACCCCTCCAGGTAATATCAGGCGAGTGGGGATGTAAAAACTAGATATACCTTAAGAAGAAGTTGTACATAATAAAGGCTGAACTGATCGGGGAAACATTTTCTTGTGAATAAAAAAATAAGGGTAATAATGAATCAGTGGGTTAACCCGAACCCAAATATTTTGCCCGTTGAGAAACTCAAAAAATACGGCAGAGGGGGAGCTTTGATCCCAAAGGGTTGGAGGATGGGTGAGAGGGGGGGGAGTGGTTATTGTTGGTAGGGGAGAGGGTGCGTGGTTAATGTGGGTAGGGGGGAGGGTACGTGGTTAGGGGGGTAAGGGAGAGGGGACGTGGTTAGTGTGGGTGGGGGAGGTACGTGGGTTTGTGTGGGTAGGGAGAGACGTGGTTAGTGTGGGGAGGGGGGGGGGTGTCATTAGTGTGGGTAGGGGGGATACGTGATTAGTGTAGGGAGGAGAGGGGACGGATTAGTGTGGGTGGGAGAGGGACGTGGTTAGTGTGGGTAGGGGAGAGTACGTGGTTAGTGTGGGGGGAGGGGCGTTTTAGGGGGGTAGGGAGAGGGTGCATGGTTAGTGTGGGGAGGGGGGGAGGGTCGTGGTTGTTGGGTAGGGGAGAGGGGACGTGGTTAGGGGGGTAGGGAGAGGGCGGGTTAGTGTGGGTAGGGAGAGGGGCTGGTTAGTGTGGGTAGGGAGATTATTATTATAATCAAAAGGGCTAAACCACAAGGGGTTTTCGCGGGTAGGGGAGGGTCGTGGTTGTGTGGGGGGGGAGAGGGGGCGTGGTTAGGGGGGTAGGGGAGGTCGTGGTTAGTGTGGGAAGGGGGAGGTACGTGGTTAGTGTTTGGGAGGGGGGGGGTCGTGGTTAGTGTGGGTGGGGGGAGGGACGTGGTTAGTGTTGGTGTGTGGGCGGGGGGAGGGTACGTGGTTAGTGTGGGTAGGGGGGAGGGTACGTGGTTAGTGTGGGTAGGGGGGAGGGTACGTGGTTAGTGTGGGGGGGGAAGGGGGGACGTGGTTAGTGTGGTTAGGGGGGGAGGGGGACGGGTTAGTGTGGGTAGGGGGGGGGTACGTGGTTAGGGGGGTAGGGAGGGTTGGAGTGTTGGGTGTGGGCAGGGAGGGGCGTGGTTGTGTGGGGGGGGAGGGTACGTGGTTAGTGTGGGTAGGGGGGAAAGGGGGCGTTGTTAGTGTGGGTAGGGAGAGGGTGCGTGGTTAGGGGGGTAGGGGAGGGAGTGGTTAGGGGGGTAGGGAGAGGGTACGTGGTTAGTGGGGGTAGGGAGAGGGTACGTGGTTAGTGGGGTAGGGAGAGGGTACGGTTAGTGGGGAGGGAGATTATTATTATTATAATAAAAAGAAGCGCTAAACCACAAGGGTTATCAGCGGGTAGGGAGAGGGTCGTGGTTAGTGTGGGTAGGGAGAGGGTGCGGGTTGGTGGGTAGGGAGGGGGTACGTGGTTAGTGGGGGAAGGGGGGGGTCGGGTTAGTGTTGGTGGGTGGGGTAGGGGTTTGTGTGGGTGGGGGGGGGTCGGGTTAGTGTTGGTGTGGGGGCGGGGAGGGTACGTGGTTGTGGGGTGGGGGAGAGGGTCGTGGTTGTGTGGGTAGGGAGGGGGATGGTTGTGGGGGGGGGAAGGGTCGGGGTTAGTGTGGGTAGGGGGGGGGGTGTGGTTGGTTGGGTAGGGGAGAGGGTCGTGGTTAGTGTGGGTAGGGGAGGGCGTGGTTGTGTGGGTAGGGGGAGGGTGTGGTTAGTGTGGGTGGGGAGGGGGGCGGGGTTGGTGGGAAGGGAGGGGAGGGAGTGGGTGAGGCTGTGGATGGTCTTAGGTGGTATAGAGGGGAGGTGTTGGGCAAAATGGTCTTGACACAGGAGCTAGGAGGCCGGAAAGAAACCCCTTTTTTGAAACCAAACGCCTGGCCAAATATCTCGGATAAATGCACAGCTCAGGGAAAAACATTGATCCAGGGCTGGGCAGGAAAAAAAAAGCCCACAGCTGGAAAAGCTCTCAATATTTTGTATTTTATGTTGTCATGTTGTCATTCATCGGGTTTTAATTTTTGCCTTTTCCAGTTCATACCCTCAGCTTTGGGACTAGTCCAAAAATTTGCACTTTTTTCCCGCTTCTTGATGTACTTTATCAAATGTAGATTTCTATACTCCAAAATGGGCCTAAATTTCATATTATGTAGTGGGTATTCTTAAATTTGCCAATCTCGCATTTTCTGCAGTGGGTTTTTCGGGTGATGGGCTTCAGGTGATATGCTGGAACTATGTTCACCCCCCGGGGCCCTCTTCAGGGAGGTTTACAACATATGTCCTTCAAATTGCTCTGTTTCGGGTCATCTTCGCCCTTCCCCCATTTTCACAGCTTTTCATTTATCGAGGCTAAATTCTAATAGCGACTTGGCATACTAACCCCAGCTTTTCCACATCTGTTTATAGTTTTCCTTTCTGCTCCTTTTTGTATTCCCCATTAATTTCAAGTCATCTGAAAAAAGGACACCTCTGACTCGATTTCTTCTGTCTTTGACTACACAAATACTACTGGTCCTATATTGGCCTTGTGGAACCCCAATCGTCATGCTCGCCCATTCTGACGACTGTACAATAATAAGTTGTTTCCCCTCGATCCTGTAATTTTTTTCGTTATTCTTCCTTTGTCTCAGTATCTTTTGAGATCTGTAGTATTTTTTGAGATACTGTATCACACCCCTTCATACAGTCCAAAAAAAATACAACACTTACCCGTTTCTCTCTTGCCAAACTTTCGTTCATTTGTCATATAAAATGTTTTTTTCTCTCTTAAGGGGAAGTTGGGAAATTAAAAACATAAATGAGCCACAAAAAGTTGGAAAATTTTTCTTTAGCCTTTTAAATGATCAGGAAGTGGAATGACGTGATAACAAAGCGGTGAAAACTGGGAAACTGGGGCAATGAGGCAGGACCCATACATAGTTTTTAGAAAAGGTATGACAGGGTTCACCAGCCAGGGAAAGGAAACTCGGGGGGCCCAAAGGGAGGCGGGGCCAGAAGCTGAGACTCAACCCCGCAACCATAAAAGAGTACAAATTTAGTGCACACCTATCAGTTTATACATACCTTCAGTATATATACATGTACATACCTCTCAGTATATATCGTGCATACCTCTCTATATATACATGTACATACCCCTCAGTATATATAAAGTTCCTCTTAGTATATATACATGTACATACCTCTCAGTTTTATACATTTATCTCAGTACATACCTCTCGTGTATATAAACCATCTAGTGTATATACACACACCTCTGAGTGTATATACACACACCATTATGTATATAAAACACACCTTTAAATAAGTGTTTATTCAATACACAAAAACAGTTACATAGATCATCATACATAGCAGCATTTTAGAGAACCCAGGATAACCCAAAAATCAGTGACTTATTTCCATTGGGGTCCTTTTTAAAACCTTATAATTATACAATGTAGAAGATAATATCTTTTTATTTATATAAAGGAGATATATTAGGGAAAAAGGTAAAAAAGTTACAGTATTTACATTTACACGAGTGTTAGCTAAAAAAAAAAAAATCATTCTTTTTAGAAACAAACATTTTGTCCCCCAGTTGCATGGTTTCATGCATGGAAGGAGTGTGCACCAATGCATAGCCACCTTTCTCCTCTGCACACTGACAGCTCATACACTACCTTGACATGCTCGTGTCAGAACCAGGCACAGGTATGGTAGGATTCTGGATAGTAGAGTCAGAGTGCACATGCTGTGGATTCCATCTCACATTGGTCTTCAGATGCATGATAGAACTGATAAATTGGCTAAGTTTTATGCTTTCAAAGAGGGATAGATTACAATCTTGGCTTGTCAGTTAGCAGTTTGAGAACAATAATACGAAAGAACTTCAACTGAATTTTATTACTTAAGACTCAGGAGTTTGACACCAGTCAGTCCATCTATCATCATTCTATCATGCAGGAGGAGCCACATGTCTATGGTGCATCCAACAAAATAAGCAGACTCTTGGATGTCACTACCGCCCGCCTCCGGCTGAGTTACAAGTATCTTTGGCGAGTTAAATCACCACCACCAGATGTAGACCAAACAAGATGAAGCTTTGCCAGTTGGATTATTGTCACACCCTGCGTCATTATGTACTGGAGTGCGATAAAATTAATGAATTCAGAGACTACTCATTCAGAAATGTTCAAGATATGTCAAAGTATTTTATCCACAGTGGTATATTACAGACCATTCTGGAAAAATACCCTGACTTTGCTCCCTGTAAATAAAAGCATTGACACGGGGTGTGTGTGTGTGTGTATGTACATGTGTGTATGTGTATGTGTGTATGTATATACATGTATGCGTGTGTATGTGTATTTATATGTGTGTGTGTGACCCAACAATTAAAATTTTCACCAATAACTCATTACAGTTGTGGCTGGGTGTAGACTAATAGATTGCTCATTGCTTTATAATTTGTTTAAATGCAACCATGTACAGACGGGAAATTTTCATGATTCATTACCTTGTAACTAGTGAATTAATTTCCATTGTACCTTGTTCAGCTAAAAAAAAAAAAAAAAAAAAAAAAAAAAAAAAAAAAAAAAAAAAAAAAAAAAAAAAAAAAAAAAAAAAAAAAAAAAAAAAAAAAAAAAAAAAAAAAAAAAAAAAAAAAAAAAAAAAAAAAAAAAAAAAAAAAAAAAAAAAAAAAACCCCCCCCCCCCCCCCCCCCCCCCCCCCCCCCCCCCCCCCCCCCCCCCCCCCCCCCCCCCCCCCCCCCCCCCCCCCCCCCCCCCCCCCCCCCCCCCCCCCCCCCCCCCCCCCCCCCCCCCCCCCCAAAGATTGCTCATTGCTTTATAATTTGTTCATGAGTGAACCATGCAGACGTAAAAATTTTCCCTGATTCATTTTTTAACTAGTGAATTAATTTTGTACCTTGTTCAGCTATCAAAATTTGGGGCCCCCGTCTCTGGCCCCCATAAACCTCTGTAATCTGAAAAACCTTTTTAATTTTATGATTTGACCATCTTTTTCCTTTGAACTTGCTCAGCCATCAAACTTGGGCCCCGCCCCTGGACCCCTTTTACCTCTGTAATTTTTTTGCTACCGCCCACAGGATGGGTATGGGGTGCATAAAAAAGATATCAAACTAACTAACCTTTTAAAAAAATCAAAAGGGGTTTAAAGGAGCGAAATCACAATTTTTTCTGTTTTTATTAATTTTCTTAATAAACCATAGAGGGTTTTATATTGAGTTTTAAAAAATTTTTCACCATAAAACAAGTATTAAAATAAATTAAACTAAGTTCCTTAATAATATAGTGTACAATACACAATATTTTTCTTATTTATCACGCTAAAGGGCTAGAGTCGAAACATTCCTTTCACAATGGAATTTTCTACACTTAGAAGTTTTCCAGAATCTTTTTCCCAGGACTTTCACACAGTCCTTTTAAGAATATGTCGCAAAAGTTTACCAGAATAAAGAAAACCCAGTGTTTAAAACTGCAACCCCGCAGAACTTTTCCGGGTAGAGACAATCCTTCCCCAATAAAAACACACTTTGCTTTGAGCAGGGAGACAAATGCCAGTGTCCCATTGCCCCCACACCTTTGCTCTGACAGGTTAGGGGGAACCCGCTCAAGGTGCTGGGGCTCACTGGGAACCTCAGGGGGCCCGAAGAATAAACCAAAAAATCGAGGTGCTTCTTAGGAAATGTGAAGAGGACTTCCTCTATGAAGATCCGCTGATGACTGACTGAGGTGGCCACATCATTGGGTACGATGACGTGGTAAGGCGGGTTCCCCACCTGTTAACGAGCGGATGGGTAGTTAACTATACACCCAAAAAACCCCACCTAGAAAACAGGGTATATAAAATTTATCAATATAACTCTTATATTCATAATAATAAAATTTTTTTTTTTTTTTTTTTTATTAACACATCGGGCCCATTCCCCCAAAAGGGAGGGTGGCCCAAAAAAAAAAAACTTTCATCATCATTCACTCCATCCTTTTTGCCAAAGGGGGGCTTTACATTTAAAAACCCCCCATTAACCCCCTCCTTCAGAGTCCCCCACTGTTTCCCCCTCTCCAGAACTAAAATCCGGCCTCCGGTTTTTCCCGAACCCCCTTTGGGGAAAAGTTACTTTGCTCCCTCCAACAGCACGTAAAGGGGTTTAAAAAAACCCTATGCCTCCATTCACTCCTATAAAAAAAAACTCAAAATGCTTGCGGAAAATCAACCCCCCGCACACAAAATTCCTTTTTCCCCCCCCCTCCACCCCTTTTCCAAACCCCCAAAAACCCCACCCCGCCTTCCCTCCACTCCCCGATTTATACACTTTTGAAGTCACTCTGTCTCTTTTTCCCTTCTCTCTACATGTCCAAACCACCCCCAAAAACCCCCCCCCCCCAACTCTCTGGACAATCGTTTTGGTAATCCCGCACCTCCCCCTAATTTCCAAACTCAATTCTCTGCATTATATTCCCCACACATTGACCCCCAGAAAACCCTCTCCACTGCCTCCAGCCTTCTCCCCCTTTTCAACATTCATCACCCATCTTCCACCCCCTATAAGGCTTGGGGTTATTTTACTCTCATACATTCCCTCTTTACTTCCATGGACAAGGTTCTTTGTCTCCACAGACCCAAAATTTTACTCCCCTTTTCCCCCCTCATCAATTCTATGATTCACCTCATCCTTCATAGACCCCCCCCGGACATGTCCACTCCCAAATCCCCTGAATACATTCCCCCCCTCCATACTCTCCCCTCCAATCTTTCCCCAATCTTTCGTCACCTATTATTTTTGTTATTCATCACCTTACTCTTTTTTATATTCTTTTTTCAATTTTTTTTTTCCCACCCCCCCAAATTCACCCCCCAAAACCTCTGAGCTTTTTTTTAAAATCCCCAAAAAAGCACAGTGTCATGGAAAAAATGAAAACCCCCCATTTTTTTTTTGTTCTTTTTTTTTTAGCCCAACACCTCTTCCAAAAGACCCCAATTCATTTCCCCCTTACAACCCCATCTAAAATTTTAATATTGAACAACCACGGTGACATCACACATCCTTGTCTAAGGCCCACTTTTACTGGGAAATAGTCCCTTCCCTCCTACACACCTAACCTGAGCCTCACTACCCCCCTTAAAAACTCTTCACTTTTTCGTAACCCTTTCCCCCCTTTCCAACCCTGCAACATCTGCCACATTGCCCCCTATCTACCCTATCACCCCTTTTCCAAATCCATAAATGCCACAAAAACATCTTTCCCCTTTTTTCCAAATAGGGGCCCCTTTTTTTAACTGTAAACACTTGGTCTACACACCCCCCTACCTTTCCAAAGCCCCCTTGTTCATCTTATCCTTTTTTCTGTTTTACTCTTAATTCTTTCAATAATAACTCTACCATCCCTTTACCAGGTACACTCAACAGACTTTTCCCCCCAAAAATTTTTGCCTCTTTTTGTCCTTTTTTATACAAAGGAACAATCCCCCTCTTAAACCCCGGGGTTTACCCTCTTCCATCATTTTTTAAATAATAGCACCAACCACCCAAAAATTATATCCCCACCTCCTTTTAACATTTCTATCTTTTCCCAAAAACCCGGCTGCCTTACCCCCTTTCATTCCCCCTGCCTCACGAACTTCCCCTACACCCACAACTGGCTTTTCCCACCCCACAAGGGGTTTTTCCCCCCCTTGCCCTACACGAAATAAAATTCCCCCGTCTTCATCAACATTTAACAAATCCCCCAAAATTTCCCCCCCATTTCCCCCATACCTCTAACTCCCCTTTAATAACTCTCCTCTCCTTTTTTTAATTTTCAAATCCATTTTTTTTTAGGTTCCCTCAACTTATTAATCTCATTCCAAAATTTTTTTTTTTTCAACAAAATTTGCTGATAACATCTCACCCACTCTCTCATCTGCTCTCTTTTTACATTGCTTCACCCTTTTTTAACCTCTTTTTTCTCTCCATATACTCTTCCCTCCTTACATCACTTCTACTTTGTAAAACCTCTCATATGCAAACCCCTTTTCCCCTTTCTCTCTCTTTACATCACCCCTTCAAATGCTCCTCTTCCCTCCAACCCATACCCCGTAACCCAAACTTCTGCTGAACACTCTAACACTACATTTTTAAATCTCCCCCTACTTTTTTGACCCCATTGCCTACCTCTCATAGCCCATCTATTCCAATAGTTGTTTATATCTTCCCTAACTGCCCCCCCTTTTAGTTTTAAACCTTCACCTCTCTTTTTTTTTACTGATTCTTTTTTTCCTTTAAACCCATCTCCTTTTACTCCCACTTGTATAACTAAAAAAGATCTGATATATCCCCTGGCCCCCCATAAACATGTACATCCTGAAGTCTACTCAACAGTCTTTTATCTATCAATACATAGTCCCCAAAAACTACTGTCATTAGCCCCCCATCATATCTTGTATTTATTTATCCTCTTTTTTTTTAAAAAATGTATTCCTATAACTAAACCCCTTTCTATACAAAGTTCAATCAAAAGGGGGCCCATTATCATTTAAAACCGGCACCCCCCTTACCCCCTACACCCTCTCTGCATGTTTCTCCCCCCTTTTGCATTTGGGGCCCCCCCCACAATTACCCCTCATTTGGTTCAAAAATTTCCCATACATTCGCTTAACATCTCCCAAAAAATCTCTCTCTCCTCTACACTCCTCTCTTCTCCAGGTGCATACACTTTTTTTGACCCACTTTTCGCATCCGACCCTTTTTTAATCCACATAATCCTTGTTCCCTTTTTTTTTCCCTCTTTTTTCCTTCCTTGATCCTTCAACATTATTTTTCCCCCTTCCTTGTCTAACTCTCTCAGATACTCCCCACTTAATCCCATTTATTTCTCCCCACTGAAACCCCCCTTCCCCCCCTTAGCTTTGTTTCGCTTAGGGCCCCCGGGCATCCAACTTCTTTTCATTCATAACATCGGAAAAAATCTCTTTCTTATCATCCCACTTTTTCCACGCCCTTCAGACAAAAACCCCAATTTTTAAAAATTTTTTTCTCCCCTTTTTGGAATTTGTACAGGAGAAGGGGGGTTCTGGCCCCCCTTTCTCCCCGGATCTTAGTCCCTCAAAACAGCAGGCCCAAAGGGGGGGAAAAATTCTTTTCCACCTTCCCCATGGACAATAGAAAAAAAAAAAGAACAAGAGCTATTAAGAAAAAGAAGAAAAACCTAGATGTGTGTATGTATATATATGCATGTGTATGCCAGTGTAGTGTGACCAAAAAATGTAAGAAAAATAGCTAGATATCCTGTTATCCAGCGTGTTTATGGACAGAAAAAAAAACCCCCGCAATCCTACCACCCTTTTAAAACAGTTTGGGGTTTTGTTTCCCCAGTCACCTGGCAGGACAGTAGTACCTCCCTGGGGGGTTTTGTCTCCCAAACCCCCACTGGAATTGCTCAAATATACAATGTGGGTAAGGGGGAATCTCTTTTCCTCCCCCCACGCCCCAAAGGCGCCCCCCGGAAACCCAAAAAAAAAAAGGATCGTCCACGGGCTTGTGGAGGGTGCCCAAAAAGGTGCGATGACACCCCAAAAGTTTACAATTTGTAGCATAAAACTCACTCCTTCGCGGGGGCCGTTTATACAATCGAGTATTTCCCCGGTATACACTGTCAATATAAAAGAACATCATTAAAAAATATTCAATATATAAAAATTTTGGGTTTTAAAAGAATTTTGTGGGGGGAAAATCCATAGAAAAATTTTTATGAAAAGTGTGAAGGTATGTAGAGTGATGGTTGAATGGTAGTTTGCTTTTAAGGTGGGGTGAGTGTCTCCCCTGCTGCTATACCCCCCCTTTTTCCCCCCCGGGGAGAGGTGTAATGGGGCCGGGACGGGGTTGGGGAAACACTCGACTAACCACGCCCCCATCTCACTTCCCCCCGCCCCTGGATCATCGGATTCAAGGCTGAGTGGGGGGGCGTCTCACCAATTGGGAAACAGGCCCCCAATTTACCCCACACCAGTGTACCCCCCGTACACACTAGAAACATAAAAGGAACTGTACGTTACCGGGGGGAAAACTTTAAACGGTCCCGGACATCATTTTTTGACATTGTGGTTGTTTGAAAACTGTTGGATTTGGGGGGAAAAATCGAGGCAACAACAACAACAATCCACCACCACCACCACCACCACAAAATCCCCCTGGATTCATTGTTTCCCCGTGTTAAGATCATCACAGCTGTAAATATCTAGCTTTGGATCATATATATATATAAATTTTTTTTTTCTTTTTTTTTTTTTTAATTTTTATTTTACATTTAAAGGGAAAACCCCCAAAAGGGGGAAAGTACGTCAACCAACCCCTTTTGGGTCCCTTTTGTGTTGAATCAAAATTTATTCCTGTACAACTAGTACAGGCATTAACTCAAAACACATCTCCCCAATTTTCATCATGGAGTGAGTCCCCTATTAACCTACATTAAACAAAGTACTGCCTTAACAAAAAAGTTGGACCAAACATCCAACCTAGATAAGTTGTTGACTGATACGGGACCTTAACAACATCATGGTAAGTTTGAACGTGCAAAATGTTGAAACTTTACACGGATCTATCCCCGGGATCTTGTTCAACTCGCATAAAGTTCTTTTCAGTAATAATTTTCTCCCGCAACCCTTGCTGAACACTCAAAGGTAACACTAGTAGATAAAAATGAACATATAAATAACACATGTTCAGTCAAAACTATCTCGTGAAAACTGAAGTCTGAGAGAAACAGCCAGGGTGATTTTAACAGTTGACTAACCATCAATTCGGGCCTTTAAAAAGGATCACAAACTGGGCCCGATACTGTTAAAATGGCGTGCGTGGCAACCAAGAACATGGGGGGCCCCCACAGCTATGGACCGACGAGGGTGATGAAAACTAAGGCCTGGTCCAGACCGGGCTGCAGGGGCGTTGACCCCTGGAATTCTCTCCGGTAAACTCCAAGTAAACTAATAGAAGATGAATCCAGGTGGGGGCAGCGTTGCCTTCATACGCGCCTCGCCTTCTATTTAATCTTCTGAAACCTTTTACGCACATGCAGCATACAGCCATTTTCTGCTCAGAGACACTCACCAATATACCAATCTGGAAATACCAGCAGACCTCTGCTCAGGGACTAGTATGTCAAGTGCGCTGATTCCTGCTCATGACACTGCTCCACCAGTGTCATCCGCACCAACTTACTTGGCAGAACCATAATCAGGTTTTTTTTCAAAAAAACTCACCAGTTTAGTGGAAACAAAACAGACGTCTGCTCAGGGACTAGTTTTTCAGGCTAGTATGTCAGACGGGTGCGGGGGTTTTCTCAGGACTGCTTATTAAACGGGGTGTGTGTAAAAATATACCAACCTCGGGACTGTTTGTTTAAGGGGTAGTGTGTCAAAATTGGGGTGGTACCGAGGCATGTCCAACAACAGAGGGGGGCAAATCAATCCTCAGAGCTCCAACTGAAAAGGGGGGGCACTTCCAAGAACTGCCAAAACCTTTTTTTCCCCTACCCAATAATGGTGTCGCCAATCCAAAAGAAAAGGGGGAAAAGACATAGTTATTATCCATGTGTTGCTTGCCTACTGGGTGAGTAATAAGCGAGAGCCAAACATCAGTAATACGAGATATTTTCCCCGGACGGCCCCATATTTACGACCTGGGCAAGTCTAGGGCCGTTTCGAGGGTTGCAACAAAGTAACGAATTGAGCTCCTGTTATAAAGGGAAAACATAAAGGATTCAATAGGGCGAAATCATCACAATGCTTCTTTCTGTTTTTATTAATTTCTTAATAAACCATAGAAAGGGGTTTTTTTAAAATGGTGTCACCATAAAAAAGAACACAAATAAATTAAACTAAGTTCCCTTTAAAAATATATTACAATACACAATATTCTTTTTTATTTTTCACGCTAAATGGCACTAAGGGGGCCCAAGACATTCCAGGACTTTCACACAGTCATCTTTAAGAATATGTCCTTAAACTACTTCTGTTTAAAAACAAACCCAGTGTCTCCCCAAAACCCAAAACACGCAGACGCTCCTTCTGGGGGCGAGACAAACTCCCGTGTCTCCCAAAACAGCAACAAATCTTGCTTTGAGCAGCGTTAGAGACAAATCCAGTGTCTCCATTACTGCAGCCCCCTTGCCTGAGCAGCGTTAGAGACGAACACCAGTGTCTTCATTTGCAGCCCCCTCTTGCTCTGGCAGCATTAGAGACAAACACCGCTCAAGGTGCTGGGGCTCATAGGGAACCTCACGAGGGCCAGAAGAGTAAATCCAAAAATCGAGGTGCTTAGGAAAAGTGGGGAAAGGGCGTCCTCTATGAAAAAATCCGCTGATGACAGAGGTCGGCCGCCTTACAGTAGGGCTCCCAGAAGGACCGGGGTTTTTTTCTCCCAAAACGCAAGTTATCTTTTGTACCATACCGATCATTATTACTCTGTTTAATCATCTTCCAGTGTTTTGCTCAAACAACCCCTACGGATTTATTAAATAAGTGACACTGGATCCCGTCAGATCCAAAAAAT